>JAMKCH010042123.1:0-25263 GCA_023653785.1 Ophioderma brevispina
TGAAGGGCAGTATTAAAAGAGGAGGTGGGGAAAGTGGGGGAAAAATTGAACTATTTGTAAGGTCAAGCTGCTGTGTCTCATTGTTGTGTTTCTTTGTGGATGTGCATGAAAACTGTCCTAAGAACATTGGTTAAACAGTTTTGCTTACGGTCTTTCCCTTGGTGGAACACCAGTCGCCGAGACCCCTCGATCACGCATACCAGGTTAGCATCGTACATGGTTGACGACGCTACCTTTTTGTAAGTGCTGTTAAATAACAGTGTATTGCTCCACAACTCAATAGTATAACGTTGTATTGCTAGAGCTATGATCAAGCCCCAATTTATGTATTGGCACAATCTATTGACATTTTGATCTCAAAACAGTTCGCGATAAGTTGGGTGTTTGGTGTGTTTTCGTATAATAAAATATTAATATATAATGACGATTTTATTGATGAGTTATCAAAGTTATTCTAGAAAATGGGCCGAATGCGCATGATATGAAAGAAAAAATCAGAGCTTAATAATGTCTACTTTATAATGTTTGTGGTTATGGTCAACAAAATGATAACAAAAATCATTGTGTACCATATCTTAATAATTCAGCACTCTTTATAATCTTGATCACATAAAATTTTTGCAAGAATTTTCGTTTCTAATTTTCTATAACATTCATCCCCGTTATAAGGTTTCATAAGTCCAATGTATGTATTGTGTAGATAATTGTAATCTATCATATATTTCCATTAAAGTCATACTAGTCTATTTTCTGTCTTATTTTCTGTGGCTAAACCCCAGTTTCCGTTCCCTTTAATTGTATAGTTATACCATTTCATCATCTGGGTACATTCCCTTTATATTTTCGAAAAAAACAGCTTTCTTAAGTCTACATCAATGGATGATAACATGTAATTATCTTTCACATATTTTCTGCATTCCATCTTCATACTAGATCATTTTCATTAAATATTTTCAATTTTTTTAACGTGTCTCATAGATTTTGAAATTCTGTGTCATTTTTTTTGGAGAGAGATATTCTTGTTTTGAGTTGTTATTCTTTTCATTAGTCTTTGTCCTATTCCGTTATCAAGATATTGTCTACTGGTTTACAACAATTTCAAAATAATTTTCAAAATCACCATAATACTATACACCGTTGCTGAAATGCACCACTCTTCATACATTCTATATCTATACAATTTTGTTCAATAAAAATTCTTTTTACAACATTGTTCTATCCATCTGCAGAAGTATTTTTTTATTTCTTGCGCATGTAACATATTGTATTTATTTATTATAAACATATTATATATATATATATATCTATAGATCTATATATATATTATATATATAGATATCTTATATATATATATATATATATAAGAGAAGGCAAGCCATAACAAGTAGCAATCTCAATTTGAGCAAAAACTTAGGAACACAATTCGACCTACTAAGTGGCGTGAACTGATATGACCAAATTTATACGATTACTGGTGTCGAGTACATAGAAACTCAATATGGAATAGCCTGCATTATTGAAGTTGGTGATAAAAAAAGGCGGGGCTCCTTCCTGGGTTAGCTAAGAAGATTTAAAAGATATACTAAACACATTTCCTCGATATTTTAGCCTTCCGGGTTGCTACAGTAAGCAGAACAAATCAAACAAATATCATGATTTTTTTTATTTTTTTTATAAAAAGAAATGTTTTCCCTCATTAGTGATTGTCTATTTGGGATGTGATGGCTTGTTCTATGATACACCCAGAAAATAGAATTACAGCCGAGGTTAAAGCGTTTAGTTGAAAGTTTTAGATAAATATAATAATTTTAGAAAAAAAAAAACACCGTTTTTGTCCCACGATTATGCCAGGAAGGAAAAAGTGTAAAATACAAGACCTTTGACCTTCTAGGTGACTCTGACGTTTACCTTTGACCTCAATAACCCTATTTTGTTTGTTAAAGGATTTTTTTGTGTAAAAATAAGGAGGGTTTAAAGGTCATCGACCTCGGGTCTAGAAGACCTTTGACCTCTTGATGACCTTTGACTCCTTTGATGACCTTTTTGACCTTAAATAGGTTTATTTTTGTTTTTAAGCTTTTGTGAGGCAATTGTTTGTTTAAAATAAGGGGGTTTTGTTAAAGTCAGGACTTTGATCTAGGGGTGTTGTAAAATTCGGTGTGGAAATGAAAAAGGTGAGCCAGAACACCCATATGTCTAAACTATAAATACCATTTTTAAATGATAGGTGTGTTCCGCTTTTATACGTTGTATTAACAAAAACACATTATTTTTGCGTGTTTAAGCAATTTTGGCAACCATTTTGAATGTGGCGAAAATCAGGCCTTTAGCACAAGGTATCAACTTGGGCACATATCACAAGTTGTCTTAGGTGCCTTTAGTCTTAAACAGTTGAGTTATCCTCTCCTAAAATTAAGTGCATACATATAGCTAGCTCCAAGAAGAAAATTAAATATAAGATTGGGGTAGTAAGATTGCTGAAGAGAATAAGTTCGGAGCCACTTTAAGAAATGCGTCAATTAATCTTGAAGTCAAATTATGTGCATTTTTGTTAGTTTCTTCGTGAGAGTGCAAGGGTTTGAGCAATTGTTGTTGTGTTCTGTTGAGGTTGCGTCTTGTTCGTTATGTGTCCCGGGGGATGTTGGGGATTACTCAGTGGGGAAAAGGGTAGGTACATATGGCGCCGATTGGTCACATTTTCACCCCTTAGGGCTTACTGTAACAAGGGTCGTTTTTCCCACCATGCTACCATATTGATGAGTCATTTTTTGAGGTCATTGCTACTATATAAACATGGTCCTTTTTCAATTTTGGTTCGCATTTTCTATGAAAAATGGGTCAATTTTCGGTAAAAATCACAATGAAAGTGGGTTAATTTTTCAATTTTTGGAAAAGTTAACTACGAAAATGGGCCCGCAATGGGTTCTCAAATTTCGGAACCATACTATATGTAAATGGGTCATATTTTCTGCAAGTGGTGACTATAAACATGCATGGTCGATTTTTTTACCCGGCGGACGCATACCTGTACCAAATTTTGGGTCGAGTACCCCCCCCCCCCCCCGGGTTATTGGTTTTGTAATTGTGGGTGTGTGTGTTGGCTATTTGTATCTAAGTCCCTTTGTGGGATATGGGGTGTCATTATTTATGTTGTTCTCTTTCTTATACCACCAACCCCAAGTCCAGGGAATAAAAAATACAGAAAGAAAACAAGCATTTGAAAAAAATGTGTGTAGGTGTTCATATATTACCGCGTCCGTGTGACTGAGTTTCCTACCCCCCATTTGCTATTCTGTTCTCCATTGAGTGCTGTATGCATCATTTGTTCGCACTTTACCTCAAATGGCCTCGTCTATAAGATCACGGTTTAGTCCAAGGGGTAAGCCATTCAAAACAGTGTCCGTGCTGGGCGCTGACATTTGAATATTGCCTGGACTATATACATTAAAATATTTGGGTGCTTGTATACACACTAATGTCATTGATACCAGCATCCGGCAAAATATCAGCTTGTTGATGTTTTGGTGCTATTGGTGGTTAATTTTGTCCTACCCATGGCCACACAACGAAGAAATGACACTTCAGTCGTCTTGATTTAAATAAACCGCCTCAATGAATCCATCATTTCACCTAAGCGCGCATTGCATTATGGGAAAAAAAGAGTACTGTGCACAATGATCCAGGTTCACTTTATTACCTGGCCACCCTAACACATACATCAAATTTGGTATCACTACCGATTAGTGTATCATATGCAAAGCGGCACCCACCGTATGTAGAAGAAGCGGAGGCACCATGCTTTCTATTGTTGGTACAAAGAGGTTCTATATAGAGAGAGAGCAAAACGTTACGTATCTTTAGAAATTCATCGGCTCGCATGTTTTGCGCCGACCACAAGAAAACATAGAAAAACACGAATACCCCCAATGGCGCGTATTTGTGGTGACAAAGGATTTTTACAGGCCGTATCGCAGACCGGGATCTTTTCTATATCGTGGGTGTCCCAGACTCCACCAATCTAAATGTGCCGGTATTCACAAAAGACTTATCCTGGATTAACTCTTAGTCCAGGAAAAGTCCATCTAGAAGACCCTTTTTTTTTTAAAAACAGACTATGAAAGAGATTTAAGAGAAACAATTTTGAAATGGTAAGTTCTCAGCTTTGATGTCTACCTGTATTTCTCTTTGGTAATTTTGAGGCAGAAAAAGCACTATAGGAAAGACGAATGATTTTTAGAGGTCCCTATAGGACTTAGTCCTGACTAAACGTTAACCATGATTAAAATTCTTCGTGAATCCGGCCATTGTTGTCCTTTGTGCATATGCCCTACGTTCTAGCATGCATTTACACTGTACGTCTCACTTATGGACATCATGAAAATGTTGCAATGCATAGGGAGGTCCGATCTTAATATTTCAATATTGTCAAATTCATCATAATTTAAGTTTCACAATAGTCTGTTCTTCCAAACTTCTCCCCCTGTGTACTACATAGCCTAGTGTCATGTCATGTGTGTCTTCTTTTTGCTCTTCATATACGGCCTGTGGGAACATCATTGCAAAAAGTCTATTCTTGGGGGGGGGGGTGATCTGATTCACTGACATAGCCTATTTGCTTACCCTCCCCGCTCGAAAGGAAATTATGACCCCTCTTATACAGATAAATTGATATTGCAGCATCCATCGAGTAAGCGCACGATGAAATTATCGTTTACTTTTGAAAAGGAGAAAATATAAGACCTCGAGTAAACATACGCATAGGTATACATAGCAAAATGAAAATCTATACGAAACGGGTTAAGTGTTGTTTCATGTTTACTATGCGTGTTTTTAAAAGCATAATAACTACGGAATATCATGAGTCCGAAGTTTTTCTCTAAACACCCTAATTAGAAAAAATAGTATCAAATAAAGAAGCAAAGAGAAAATAGAAAATAATCAACTTCCACAGAAAGGAACAGAATTCAAAAGAGGTTTGATGGTTGCTGGAGGAGTGGGGCGGGGAAATGTGGTGGGGGATTTGTTCTTCAGGTTGTTGGTTCAGTTGTCTGTTTTAATAAGGGAGGAATTGTTAAAATCAAGTTTTGTTATTGTGTAACCGTAGTCACATGCACTTTAAAAAATTCAAAATTCTCAAATTCGTGTTGTTTTGGAATGCTACGAGAATAAAATCAGAATCCTGTATACTTATGGCTTGGATTTCATAGGCATGCGGCAGTCGACAAGCTTTACAATGTGCGTAAACTTTGGAGCGCCTTTTGGTACCGTGTCATTACGCGTGTCTCCAGTGCGTAGTATATAGGGGGGCCGACGCTTTGCACCCCGTAATGTCGCAATTTATTTTGAATCACACCAAACAACACAAAAAACGTGTTTCTTTCTTTTTAATACAGAAAGAGAGACCGGAACCCCTAATTTTTTCTTTAGCAATCGAAAGATTCTTATTTATAAATGGCGCAACTTTTGGTCAAATTTTCCAAAAAAAGTTCTCGATCGATTTTTTTAACAATTCAAAACATGTATCGAAAAGTGATTTTTCCATAGACTTGTGTACAATTTAGGCTAAAAAAAAAGCTTAAAACAGTCTTTTTGGATACTTGTTTCTCAAAAACGAGTATACCGTGACCCATTTTTTTATTTTTGATATTTGATTCATATCGAACAAAGCTGTTTACACGAAATCTTGGGAAAATGTTCAGTAGATTCATCATGGACCATCCACCTTAATGCTGGTGTATCCTCCCACAAACTGGCGACCTTTTTTCCGTTAATGAACTCCATGGACCCTACTCTCTCTAATTGGAATTTCTTTCTGAGACTGGTTAAATCAAAACCAAACATCACTGGACCTGAACTCTTTATCATACTGATTATGTGGTCTTTCGAAATGCTCGTACTTCTAAGCGGGTGGTGGGGTTTCTCTCATTATACATAAGTCCCCGACCAATGTTTCCTGCACACAACTTATTCTCCCATCATGTGAAAACTATGACTATGGTCAATGTAAATCCAAAAAGACCAATATCATGATGGGTATCTACTACCGGTCCTCCTAAGAGAGACTCAAATACTCCCCTCAACTGTGTACTAGTCTCTCCCTGTGTAACCAATTTGTCTCTCCTGGAACAAAGATGGTTCTCATGGGGGATTTCAATGTTTAATTTATTGGATCCGTCCTCACTGTTAGTACTGCCCTTTCTATCTCTCCTATTCTCTCCTACATTTTCAATCTTCACTCCCCTCCGTCTGCATGGAAGATATCCCGCATCATTCCTGTTTTACAAATCGGGAGACAAGAATTCCCATAAATAACTACCGTCCCATCTCTCTCCAACCCTCAATCTCCAAAATCCTGGAAAAAAATCATTCACAACACTTTTCTCTCCACTCTTCAAGAAATAATTTGCTAACCGAAGACATTTAATTTTTCTCCCTACTCCTCACCACAATGCTCTTCTCCACGCCATCTCGGACCTGGCCATGCCCCCTCGAAGCACCAATGATGTGGCCGTTGCCCTTTTTGATCTGGCAAAACCTTTGATAAAGTTCCGCCACAGGCTGCTTCTTCTTCTTCAAAACTTTTTGGCTGTCGGCATATCTGGTCCTTTTGTCTTGCTGTGCTCGTATCTACTACAGGTTCCAATGCGTTGCCGCCTTGGCTGTACTTCTTTACTTCTTCCCTTGTTTCATGTTCTTGTCGCGGGGTCCCCACAGGGCTCTGAGTCCTGGCCTCTCCATTCTTGATCGTTATCAACACCTCTTGTCATATTCCTTTTCTTTTTCTTCAGGTTTGCATTAGTGTTATACGCAGATGACACCACTTTTGTAAGACAACCATTACACACCCATATCTATCGACTTTCAAGAGATGAACTTAACAAACGTCGTTAATTGGTACATATTAACTCCAACTTCTGCAGCCAATGCTAAGAACAAAGCCATTGTCATATCTACTAGCACATCCCCATACCCAAACCTACCAATTTTATCTCACACAAGTTAGTGACATCACCTTTCCTTGGGATCCACATTCCAGCAAACTTCCTGAATGGACATATTGATTCCTCTGCAAAAGGCTCGGAGATCATTGGCCTGAATCCATAAAATTGACATCTTGCTCCTAAAAAATCTTCGTTCGCACCCCTGTAACATGTCCTGTTCGTCCATTTAGCATACAGACCTAGCACAGCCTTGCGACCCCTTAAACATTTAAGACCCTATCCAATCGTTTGGAAAAAGCTGTTCAAGATTTGACATGTCGGACCACTTTTGCAGGCTTGTCTCTTGAACATGAGACCTTTTTTCCTAACTTCCCTGCCGTCTCTTGAGGCCCGGCGTGACTTTTTTGCCGTCGGCGCAGTCTTCAAATTTCTTGGCGGGCCCTTTCCCTTGCTCCCAATGTTTTTACTCCTCACCTCGTGCCAACTCCAGCATGTATCATTTTCGTGCCCTCTATCCACCATTCCGTCGCCTCAATCTTTGTCAGAGAAGTTTTTTCTTCCACATGGGCCTCAAATTCAAGGTGTTTTTAGTGCATCCCCAATTCACTGCAGTTTTGGGAAATTTCACCATACAATATGGTCATGTGATCCGATATACAACTCCTATTCTAACACATAAAAAGCCTGATTCTTTTACCCTCATTTTAGTAAAGGACACCAAGTTTTAGTACTTAGGGATTTTTTAGGCATGATTATGAAATATCTTATTCTTGGTGGGGTTCTTAACTTTTGAAATACTTTTTTCCCCAATACTGACATGTGTTTAGTTAGGGCAGTACAGTATAGGAACATTGTAATGCATCAAGTGGGATTGATTCAACACACCCTCTTGGCCCAAGTTGTGGGACATGATCTGCTGCCTGAACATGGCTGTTACTTGTGCCTCTTTTCGGTCTTTCAGTCACTGTTGGACACTCCATGTCTAAGTGGTTTTATTCTCGTTTTGTCTTTTTAAGCATATTTTTCTTCATTTTATAGTTCCCTTTATTTAATTTTTTTGGTGTTTTAAAAGAAGGCTTCCCTTTAATTTAGTGGCTTTAGTCCCACTATTGGGCCTCTTGCCTGTGGCTTTTGCCAACTGTTATAAATAGTATAAAATTAATATCTAGATCTAACGGCCGCTCATATCTAACGGCCGCACCCGAGTATGCTGTTCACTCCATGTAGCGCCAAATGTCCCGTTTGTCATTAGGTTGGGGATGTCAGTGAGTGGATCCTGCTGGATGTCTCGAGCAATCACATCATGAGTTAAAGGGGCGACGACCCCTGTTTTGGCATGGTACTTCCAACATTGCTCTGAGCCTACGTGGTCAATCTCACGATGACAGTGACCGGCAATCTTGCACGGCGTTGGGCAAACAGAAGATGAAATTGGAGGGATAATTCTCTCATATATCTGTGCTTTGGTCTTGTGCTCGCGCCATGATATTTTGTACTCGCATAAGAGTCTTGGTGTCGGTGCCATCCAGTCTATCCTGTAGCTCTTTCTTCATGGTCCAAGGTCCAGATCCATATACAGGATACCCTACACAGAGAGTCAATTAATATACTAGGTGAGTAATAGGCCCAATATATATTTGGTATGTTACGTATGGAAAGAGGCCTCAAGTTTATGTTTATATTATTTCGCTGTGTAATCATATAGATTTATTACACCAAAATTGTCGAGAATAATACCAGAGCAATTCTGGACTCGAGTATTAGTAAGTGTGAAAATTGATTATATAATCGCAGAACAACAATGTTTAAAGACCGTAGGCCCAAGCCTTAAAAATGCTGCGAGTAACCATGGACGTCAGTGTAACATAAAATATTTCTTTCTGGCTATACTCGTGAATAAGTTACTACCTTATAACTCAAAGTAGACATATGCTTATGCAACTCTGTGACAATTTGTTAACGAAGTCTTTATTTCACTGATTTGTAGTAAAGGTGTGAACCTTTACAAAAAAAAAGTGAGTTTATTCGTAGGGGTGGGGAAATGGTTTTTCTTTAGTCAAGTCCAATAACAGGGGTCAAATTGTGTGAAATTGATCCACCATGTTTAAAATCTCCAATTTAATAGTTTAATCATAAGTATTCCAAAGGTATAGTTTGTACGATCTGCGGCCGAATGTTTTGGAGTTTAGGCTAAAAACAGCAAAACTCAAAAAACGGGTCATTTTCAGTTGTAACAGGGTCAAGTTTCAAATTACTCCGTAATTGTTTTTTTTTTAAACTTAACATTTAGTGACACAAGACATAACATCCAACATACATCACACACACATTCCACACATAACACAAACTTACACCGTATTGCTAATAACCCGGGAGCTAGCACACATTTGTAACACAGCTCAAAGACAAAAGGTTTGAGTTGAAATATGTTGACAAAAGACTGACAGGAACCCCTGAAACATGTTCTTAAGTCTTAAGTGCCGTCACGTGGTGCACCTTAAGGCATAGTGGCCAACAAAGTTTGACAGGGGTCAACTTTTTTAAATTGCTCCCATCATGTTGAAAAGCAACCTTGTTAATGTGTCTAACCATAATAGATTCAGAAAAGGTATAGTTTGTAATATTTACTGGGGTTACTGGGCCTAAATGTTTCAGAGTTATAAGGCTAAAAACCCTCAAAAATCATAATATGGTCAATTCAGTTGTAATGAAAATATAAAACGTCGAAGAAGAGTAACCCATCCAGATCTCGACAGCCCTATGTTGAGATCTTGCAATCTGGAATCCATGGATTTATTTCTTTGGGGTCACGACTTCCGAAATGCGAACTATTTTTAAAAAAAGCCTATTGCTCTATCAAAATAGACTTCAATCCCTCAAAAGTAAACTTTTACGTTCGCTTTTTGGAATATTTTCGCTGAAATAAGATTTAGCATCCTATGCAAGTTCTTTTGGTTATAATAGTCTCATTAGAGTAAAACAAATGGGTCACCGTTTGTACATAAACAATATCCGTTGCAAAAGTTAGAGTGTGACATATTATTTTGATACTCGAAACCTTTTTTGAAGAAAATTTTTTTTGAAGAAAGTTCTACATATTCGCCAAAAGTGACCATTTTGTACACGTTGTTGGGGTCGTCTAAGATTAGGCTGGTCTGCTGGCATTATCTCATTTTGCCAACATTTCCTCAAGTTCCTGAAAGTTACATGGCAAAGACAAACGTTAAAGACTTTTGGAACAAACTTTTTTAATATGTGGATGGACAAACTTGTGTTTATTGATAGCAGAACTTTTTACCCTCGGCATAACTTTTAAGCTTTAAACAAATAAAACCCTTTATTTTAGGAAAAGAAAAGGTATGCTAGGTCTATTGATTTTTTTTAAATTAATAGGCCTAGATCCTATAAAATTCATTAACAGTTACTTATGATTCCATTAATGTTTCTCCGTTTCGATTAATCTATTATGATGTTTTTTTTTTTTCGAAAAGACTTAATACATTTTTAAAAAGAATTTCTTCTACAATGGAAAGTTTTTTGACAATAAAACCATTATCGGCCCATTTTTCGCTTTCCGGCATTTCCCTGTTTGGAGCGTTTATTAGACAACCAGCACAACACACTCAGAGGTTTCTTTCATCCGCGTGATTACCGCGTCCGCGCTTCCTAAGAAAGCAATCGCGCCAACATTTACGCTTACGCCTCCTGGCACTACACGCAAGACTTACGACGCATTTGAATAGTTAGCTGGCGCTCGGCTTGTTACTAAGGTACTCGATTTTGGTGTAAAAAAGGGAAAATTTCAAATACTCATAACAAAGTTTCCCCAAATCGGATTTTTGCGGATGTTTGATATTTTAGAGCGGATCTCCTGCATTCCGTGATACCAAAATCATGGATATAGGAATTTTTTTTTTTCGGCGGTTAAGGCTTATTGGTCCACTTCACGCCCCGTCTATGTTGTCTGTGGACGAAACATCATTTACTGGTTCAAGTCATTTCTGTTTAGGATTCATTCCACCGTTGGTACCGTTTGGTATGGTTTGGTCTGTCTATATAACGATATTATTTGTACCATACAATTCTGTTAACATCCTGGTTTGGACATGGGAATCAGACCTCCATATCATGTTAATAACATCTGTGAATTTGTCTTCATTGAGGGGAAAGACACCACCTGAACTGTATCTACTTCAATTAAGGTTGTATGTTATGAACTTTTCGCAATGGACTCAACTGCAGATGCTGCTACAATCATAAGCTGAAAGTCTTGCAAGTTAATATTCTGAAAAGTTTATCACTTCGCGTTAGATAAAATTCTAGTCCATTGACGCAGTAAAATTAAGTCTTGAGTACTCATCAGCATGAAGTAAAAATATAACTCACTGCAGTGAAAAGTGATAAATTGGGATTGAAAAATTGGGATTGAGAAGTTTAAAATCCAAACTTTTGAAATATTTTGGATGGACTGACCAAAACTATAGTTTGGCCTTTTGAATTGGAATTTCATGTCATAAGAAGATTTTATAATTAAGGTAATAGTTATTTTATTATGTGAACAGAGTTTTAAAAAGAATAATAAATTTTATTTATTCGAAGAATTTAGATATTGGATTAATTGTGTTTAATCATATAGGCATCATGTGGCCTGATACAGGAGGAGTTGACACTAGATGGGGGACAAAACAAGTATGAATGAAAATGTTTTCTCCCTGACATGTCACCAAAATTTCATGTGATTACAATTTTGGAATTAAATCGGTCCTGTGTTTGAATGTTGTAGCAAAAATGTATTGTCATTGTTCGAACACCTTTGAAAGATGTCTGATAACAAAATCCAATTTTGATCAGTAAGTGTAAAGTAAAGTACGTGTGTGTGTGTTTGTGTGGGGGGGGGGGGGGCGTTGTCGATCGGGTCCACCACCTTTAATAAATAAAATGGATATAAAAGATCATGTGTTCTATAGTCCCACTTTGCCACAGAGCTTTTTGAATGATTTCCCCAAAATACTCTTAAACAACCCTTTCGACACAGGCCAATTTTGTATACGTTATAGCCCATAAGTCCGTAGCTTTAAGATGCGTCACAAATACTTGGGGCATGTCATTTGGAAAGCCATCTAAAAGATTATCAGGAAAAGCCTAGGCTTGTTGGACTAATTTAGATGCCTTTTTCATTCTGATTCTGAATATGCACTGGGAAATGAATAATTTTGACCTTTTTTGAAACAAAATTTGATCGTTGAGCGACTGCGAGTCGCTTGCCGCCCCCATCGTTCAAAGAGATTAATACAGAACAATTAGCCCCCAGCAGAAGCAACACGAAAGGCGCCTATACCGCCAGTTGCTAATTAAGGTGCCTTGTTCGTTTCATTTCTATGTGTCTCGATAATTGATATGAGAGCCTGATACCTGCATACACTTACCAGCAAATATTGAGGGAAACAAACTTGCGCGGTTGATGTGAGAAGCAATAATGAATATTGGAAAGCCCTATTCAAATACTGCCTGCTTAAATTGATGCGTTAACCATTAAAACGGCGTTTTTTGGTTTATATCTTTGCGAATGAAATGGATTTGAAGGTCAAATTTCCAGTCGGACGGACAATGAGAAAAATACGACTTTATCGGGAAATCAAAATCGATTACTACTTCTGGGATAAATACGGGTCCCAAAGACGATCGCGAACATGCCACCCTTAATTATAATACATACCTTAAAACTTAGGCGTAAATACTTGTATGTTACATTACGGAGCCGACCTGCTAGTGTTTTTATTTTTGCCTGAAATGCAATGTATGTTTTCACGCAGAACAGCAAAATTATTACCAAGATGCTATAGCTCCCAGTTAAAGGCAAAATACGCGACATTATTGAAAATAAATAGGCTTAATATTACGCGATTTTAACCCAGCTATCTATCGTCTCCGTAAAAAAACGGAACATTTACCGCCGGTATTTCCGTTATCCCAATCATTTTTGTTTTTTATACAGTTATATAAAACGATGTTTACAAAATCGTATTTGTCTGATTTGGGGAGTGCCCCCATAGAGATTTAAAAAGCTTTTATGTAATTTCGAAAATAAATGGCTGATTATATAAACCAGCTATACGTCTCCCGTACAAAAACGGAACATTTACGGCGTATTTCTGCTAATCCAATCATTTTTTTGTTTTTATACAGTTTAAAACGGTTGTTAACAAAATCGTTTTGTCTTGATTATGGCGAAGTGCACGGACGTGTAAAAGACTTCTATGTAAGTTGAAATAATATTAGTACATCTAAGTTCACCTAACTTCAGAATGTTTTTCTATAGAGTCTTATTATTTGAAAGAAACTCAATTCCTTCCTCAATACCTATACAGTGTAAAATTACCCATGAAATTTAAGTCACACAGGGGCGGTATCCAGCCCCTGGCTAGAGGCCGCGGTCGGCTGCCCAAGATTAAGCATGCGGCTACAATGGCCGCGTGATAGCAGGGAAGCGGGTGTGGTGGGGTGGTGACTCCCCCGCCCCCCCACCGCCCCACCCTACCCCCCCTCCCCACCCGCGCGAAGCGCGAATGGTCGCCATTTTTATCATGGCAAGCAGCTTTTTGCAATGTGTTCATGTAATGTGTACAGGATGATTAAACGGTATTAAAAAGAAAAATATAGTGATAGTTTGTTTCGAATAACTACATG
Organism: Ophioderma brevispina; assembly: GCA_023653785.1. Lineage (NCBI taxonomy): Eukaryota > Metazoa > Echinodermata > Ophiuroidea > Amphilepidida > Ophiodermatidae > Ophioderma > Ophioderma brevispina. The sequence goes on from JAMKCH010042123.1 coordinate 13,629, forward strand.
TAAAGTGTTCAAATAGAGTTCATGTATATTAAGCTGCAAGGGCGTGGGTTGCGAGGGATGTCCCCTGCCAATGTTCATTTCAAAACACATTGTCTTATGCCAAATTTGCATTAGAAACAATTTTACTTTACAAGCTTTTACAAGTGCCGTTAACGTGATAATTTTAGGTATGATCAACGGTCAATATAGGTGATGGGTTAGGTTTTGTTTGAATTATGCATAAAGTGTTCATGCGAGATTTCATATCAAGCGGCGCAGGGTGGGCGGGCACCTACCATCACTTTCAAAAACACATTTTCTTATGCAAATTGATAGAAACAATTTGAAATTTACAAGTGATTCACTTCATAAGTGCTTCTAAATATGATCAACGATCTTAAAATCACCGACTTCAATCGATCGCAGTTTTTGAGATGATATTTACGAAGTTCAAAGATCGCCTCCACCACCTTTTAAATGCTGAGGAACATGGCCATCTTTTAAGTGTTTTGCTAAAACATGTCATAACAATTTAAATATCTTACGGACAATTTAGATCCCTTAGAGAAAATTATTCAAGGTTGCGATTTCTACAGGGTGTATAGGAATACTGCTGACTCTCAACTCGACAGGATTCTTCAACCGTATTTTTCTGACCTAATCGCTAATTACTCATGTTTTTGACTACATTTCGTAAAATGATAACAATCGCTTAAAAAAGGGGGAAATAGATAGGAAACACACCTTCCCATTTTCTTCGAGTTCACAGAGTAAACTAAATTTCGCGTAAACGAAACCTCGCTCATATGGTCAATGATATTCTTCCTAAAGTGGTTTATGTGGCACTGGAACTGTAAAAGTATAACAATAAACCTTCTTCTCAAAAACTAGAACAGAATAAAGCTATACGTTTTCTTCAACAATTGTTGCACAAAATATTGTACAAAATGAAGGGATCAGAGAAAACTTTACGGATCAATTGCATGTTTAGACAAATTTAACAGTTTTTGGATGAGAGTTATACTGCCATCAAAATTATTGAACAAAATCAATTTGCATCAGATGGAACTTCAGTGGTCAATGACATGTTTTAAAAACAAATTTGAACAGACGAAGGTAAGGTATTTTGGAGAAGAGTTTTTTACTTAACAATAGTGCCACAAAGTAGCACTCGATTCTAAAGACACTTTTACTGCCCAGTCCACAAAGTATTATGTATTATGCTATGTGTCTTAGTTTCCAATGAAGTCTTCCTTCAACGTTGATTCCCACCATTGAACTTGATATGAATATGTCTTCATTTTTTCCAGCTTAGAGAATACCTTTGCAATGTTTACAATATTTAAATTAATAGATCTGATATTAATTATTTGAATTATTATTCAGACAAAATGGGGAATAGATCAGCTTACACAAAATCTGCTTAATTTCTCACCAAATTTCCTTCCGTTTCATAGTAATAGAATATCCCATTACGACAACATCAATTTCGTCACAGGTCGGGTCATTTTTGTATTCTTAGCCCTACAATTGTTTTGATATAGTCACATGCTGATAAGAACAAAATTCAGGGAAAGACCTCTTTCACAACATGCCCTGCCATGTAAATCGTAACGATATAGACAAAGGCAGAGATTATTCCCACGGAAAAGCAAACCTTGTAAAGTGCAAATGGAAACAAAAAAAAGCAAAACTACAGCTTGCAGATGCAAAAAAAATCTTACACATCGATGAGACGTGTATAAAAGAGTATCAAAACCAGATTTAACATATGAACAGACGGAGAAAAAGAGAAGCGGAGCTCCGACAAGAAACTTAGACTTCGTAAGCGAAAATGCGCTGAAAAAAACTTTCAAAATAGTGATGACAGCAGTGCACTAAAGAATGATACAATTTCAACTGTAAATAATACGTGTAAAGATACAAAGCACCAATTGCACTCTACTCTATCAGCTGTATGATACAACATCTTCATGGAAAGCGTACCATGAAGAGGATTCTTACAGCCAAAAAGCGAATGACTGCAAGCAATATCCAAAAACAACGCGCTGAGAGTAACAACCGGATGGAAGACTGCTAAATTTAAATGAAAATGAAACGATTGGAGTATAGACACTAAAAAACATGAGTATAAACGCGAAGTTTGATAAATCAAGAACAAGACAAGAAGATGGAATAAGAAGAACTTAAATGTACATTCTGTAATGGCTCAAAGTATGTCAAACGAGAAGATGATATGCAAGCTATATTGAAGCAGGAGAGGCCAGACATCGTAGGGGTCGTTGAAACTTGGCTCCTCCATAGGGCATGTATCAAACGCTGAATAGCCAATCCCCAGGGTATCAGATAACCAGAGTTGGACAGAAAAAAACAAGACTCATGGAGTACACTAAGTATTCTAAAGAGAATATAAGAGTCCACTGCGAGAAGACCCGTCCCTGCTATGTAAGAAGAAGCCTTTGGTGTGATATCTTCATGTGAAGGGGAAGATGACAGATTATTGCTAGGCGATAGTATACAGAAGTCTCAAAGATGAGAAGGACATAATGGTCATTCGGTAACTTCACGTACCGTGAAATAAATTGGGAGAACATGCAGCGAAATTTGGATATCTGAGGCCTTTTGATGTTGTTATGGACAACTTATGGAACCAGCATGTTATGAGGCCTACAAGACAGGGTCAATACTGGACTGATAGTTATCACTTCAAACCCTATATGATTGACGAAGTATCAGTTATTGCCATTTAAAGCAATAATGGAGCACATTTTTGAACGAGCGCCCCGCAATTTTCAAATTTGAATATTTTGCGCTACAGTTACGCTTATTATCATAAAATAAGCGCATTTGTAATAAGAATTTGGATCCAGATTGGACTTAACGGCAGAGCTGGAAATGCTACGTTTGTACGCTTCATTGAGAAATAGTGCCACATCGAGAAAGTAACCTCATAACTATGATTTTCCTGAACCAATAAAACACTAATGGATGAGCGCGTAGACACGTACATGGCGCTATTTCACGACTATTTCACATGGGAAGGCCGTTGAATTATTATCGAGGATCCCGATAATATTATATCTAATTACAAAATTCCTTCGTTTGTGAGACACAGATATTTTCGACCTTAACCATTCACAGTATGGTTTACTAGCAGTTACCAATGCCAACCGTGTAAAAATCTCAAATTTTGTGAAAATTGGGGCGGCCCTCCATTGCAGAAAAATGCTGCCTAATATTTGCTTAATTACAAGGAGACCACTAACTAAAAGTACATGTTGCAATGGGGCTTTAATTACCTCGTTGAACCAAGCAAACTACAACCAAAGGAGACTACAGAAACGGCAAACCTATGACAAATTTAAAGCAAACTGAGGACAGATAAATTGAGGACAAAGAATTGTGGAAACCAAGAATACTGATGAAGCTTGAGTGTTGCATCAAGAGAAATAAAGGACTCGTATCAAAAGTTGTGTTACCAATGAAGAACCAATCTAATAAAAAGAAACCGTTAGACATCACAAAAAGAAAGCACAGAAACTAGTCAGGAGGGAACAAAGAGCTTGGAAGAGGTAACAGAATAAGGAACTGAACGAAATCTAGAGCACTACAAGAGTGTCAGAGAGAGGACCTAAGCTAGAAGTGAGATGGGCCTAAGAGAGATTTGAAAAGAAATTAGCAGAAAACTTAAGATGACCCAAAAAGCTTATACGCCTACGTAAGGTCTAAACAAAAAGTAGGGCCCTTGAAAACCGACAGAGGCAGTGTAATACCACCAGGACAACTTACTGCAAGAAGCAATAAACGACTTCTTCTCGTCTGTGTTCACAGAAGAGAAAACAAATGTTCCAGATTCCTGATGACATATATCAAGGAGCGCGATGAGGAGAAAATAAAGGATAGGAAATCACTGCAAAATGCCTGTCAAAGATAAATTAAAAACCTAGCCCCTCCAAAGCGCCAGGACCAGACGAAATCCCTCCATCCTATCATCAAAACATGTGCTGATGAACTGTGAACATGCCCTCTCGCCTTGTATTACATAAGTCGTCGGCAAGAAGGATATGTTCCAACCGATTGGAGAGCTCTGCCCACATCGTACCGACTACAAAAAACGTTCAAGATCCAAATAGAGATCAACTATCGCCCAATAAGTCTGACGTCAGTCGCAGGGAAAGCATTAGAAAGCATATTAGAGATACAATTACAGATCACCTAGACAAGTTTAGTCTAATGCGCGATGTTCACAACATGAATTAGGAAAGGAATCTTGCACTAAAATCTCATAGAATAACATGGAAGTGATCACAACGCCTCATCAGAGTGACACAGTCCCCCCCCCCCCCCCCCGTGTGATTCAGCTATATCTAGACCTGGCCAAAGGCCTTCGCGCACCGCTACCACACCAAAGACTGATAGAAAAAATAATCACATGGAATCGAAGTCGTCAAAATTCTAAACTTGGATCGTAATCATGGCTGCGTGGCCGCAAACAGAAGGTAGTCACTGAATGTAGAGCAGAGTCCGCCCGCGTGGAAGAAAGTAACAAGTCAGTGGTGCAGGGATCAGGGTTGCGGATCCACTCTATTTCCTAAACGATATGGAGACTGCTATTAGTCGCAACAGCCACAATAAGCAAATTTTGCAGATGACCACCCCCTCCCCCCAACTAGCTCACCCAGTGTCAACAAATGAAGACATCAGATGCTTGCAAGATGATATAGACAGTAACATGAAGGGGCAGAAACCTGGACCAATGAAGTACAATGCAGATTAATGTGGAGTTATGCACTTTGGATATCGCAATCGTCATCATTCTTATAAAATGGGCCAACACAAATTAAAAAGAAACCGCGCAGGAGAAAGACTTAGGGCATCCAAATAAACAAATCATTGAATGTCTCAACCCAATAATAGTGCAGCTGCCGAAAGAAAGAAAATCATCCTGAAATTATACATAATTCAACTGCGTTCGTCCCCATCTCGAGTATGCAATTCAAGCATGGAACCGCTATACTGAGGAAAGAACAAAAAGGCTTGCAGGAGGGGGGGAAGGTCCAGCTAGTAGCATAAAACCTGCCATAAAAATAATAGTGACTGGCAAATTTAGATCCCTTAAGGAAAAGATTTCAGGTATGCCCTTTATATTAAACATATGATAAATGTCCAGAATTATGTCTCAGAGAGACGCCTTTTGGTTATATAATCGTAAACTTATACTTTTGTAAACACTGAAAATAGCTTTAAAATGTCGTCAACATAGCATTTAAAGTTTTAATACCTCTCAGAAGAAAAATGCAATTAGAACATTTTCTCTCTATTATAGGAACCCTCAAGAATGCAACCCTTAACAAATGCGTTATTAAAAATCTGAGAACACAAAAACAGTCCACAGAACATAAAATGTGCTATACAGGAGTTAAGGACTCGTTTAGTTCGTTGAAGAACCTACGAGGTCATAAGAGGACAGTTTAGAACTCTCGCACTTTTTCCGCGAGTGTGAAGTCAGTTGTAAAAAAAAAATATTCTTATGAAAACGGTTGGCAAAAGCATATTGAATCAACAAATATAAAAAATAAACATTAATGTTGACAAATTGCGTGCTGTCGATTTCGTAAACGGCCTAAGATCAAAAACCTTTGTCGGGCATTTTTCTTGAAAAAGCGAAGACGTGATGACAAGTTGCAGTTTGTATTATAATTCTTCAGCCGCCAACTTGTGTTTGAAATTTTATTTTTGGTCAGGAATAGGGATTTGAGCGCACTTCTACAGGATATAGGAGAATCAGTGTTTAGAAAACGGCGCCAATCCGCGTTTTCCGAGCAACGATAAATTGACTATTTCTCCACCAATATGCGGCTGAAAGTTGCCGAATTCGCGCTAATTACGCTACCCAAAATGTCGCCCAACCTTTACTCCGTTACCCGGCCCTCTTTACATTTCACATCATATCAAATAGGCTAAAAGTAAATAATACAGCAAGCGTTTCCAATCAAATCAATGCTAATACACAACCTGAAAAGTCCGGAGTGTTTTCACAAATATTTAAAGAAAATTACAAACCCTATTGATTTTACAACGATAATGTGTTTAATTGCTCAACTTTGTCATTTTCATACATGATATATTTGCTAGCCATGCAAAAAAAGAAAAGCAAACATACGCGAAGCGGTCGGCCTAGAGCGTTAAAGTGTTGATATCATAAAATTACTTGCGGAGAAAAGACCATAACGGAAAATGGACGAAAGCCTATTTTGTGTTTGGGGAAGTAAATTCGTCCCCCTCTAAATTAAATGGAGTGGTGAGTCTTTGGTGCACGTGCTTGCCGTTGCAAGGTATATTTAAAAAACATTGGTCGAGACGATAGTGTCATCTCCTCTCTCCTTCTTTTCTTCTGCTAGAATGTATCATTCAAAAAAACCTGGCGTTCGGGGGGGCGGGGTGGTGCCAAGGCCCCCCCGGCACCCCCCTCTCGGACCGCGCCCTGCCGTCTCACCATAGTCTAAAAAGGCTATAGAATACCGCATTTTGCGGGTATTTGGAAATATACAGTACGCATAAGTGTATTTTATGGTTAAAAATTGTCAGGCCTATACAAATTTAAATGTCAATATCAAATATACTATTGTGATGAATTGCTACTACAGTTACAGAAAAAAAATTAATTCACGGTATTATACAGTCATCCATTCGGTCAAAAAAATACGGTAATGCAAAAATTTTACAGGTTGTGAAAGGTTTTGATTGTAAGATTTTTACAACAACTGTAAATTTTACAGGTACACAATGTTAAAAAAGTTCTACATTCGTGGGAGTCAGTGTTGTTTTTAATTCTATACACGATCTCAAAACTCTGTAATAACGAATACATATAACATTAGTGTTTTTATGATTTCATTGTTTTACAATATACTGACGCTTTACCGTATTTTGTTGGCCAGAAATTGACGTCCGTATAATACGTAAAAATTTAAAATTTTTTTTTCAACAGTGCATATTCGCTAATCCGGTCCCCTTTTTCTATACTTGATGACGTTACACTGCCGAGGTTTTGGTGCTTACAACTTATAGAGAATTGATAACATTAACTTAGTTTTGTACTTTTTTCTCATATCACTTTCCCATATCCAAACGTAAAGTAGCTCTGGCCCGACTCTAGACAAGAAAAAGACCGATTGATATGTGAAAAAGCATGTCCACGACCCAGACTGAAAGCCGGGGCGGGCCTTGCACAATCAAAGCATCTCTCCAGTGGTGTGTGAAAACTCTATATTCTTGCTAATTATATAAAAATAAACAATCGATGCTTTTTTTTGTCGACTGCAAAATACAAAGGGCCAGCAACATGTAAACGGTGATGAAAAAATATGTAACGAATGTATGCAGGTGCGTACATGCAGACACGCGTTTGCAAGTTACGCTGAAGACGTTGCCAACGCATACGGCTAACGAAATATTCCGAGGTGCGTAAAATGCATTTGCGATCATTTACGAATACCCCCAATGCCGGACAAACAATGGACGGCCCCAGCCGGGATCTCCTTTTATATCTGTGGGGACACCTCTAAGCCCTATACGGGATTACATAACAAACGTAGCGCGCCAGCTCATTTTGGTTCTTAGCTTTACGTGTAAATGATAGTTATAGTACGCTTACACCTGCACAAATATACTTTGACGCTTGCGTCGCACCCAGAGTGCGTGTTGCAAAAATTGTCCCTTGGCACAAGATCAAATTGAGCGCGTACGGGGCGTATGACATCACCTTAAGGAGGAGGACTGATATCCCAAAACGAGTAGGCTGGCATTACTGGGACATCAAGCGAAGGTGGAACACTGAATATCGGAAAATTTCGTCGGAGTTCGCCGACGCGTCTAGGAAGTAATTGAGATGATAATGATACATTAGCAAATGGAACAAAAAAAAAAGGTGTTTGTGATGCAAGTTTGGCCCACATTACTTCAGGAAAGAAGCTTTCTCGATGGCGTTAACGTTAACGCGTAAAGCATAGTAGTTTAGAGTGGAAATTTGGCCAAAACGGTCGGATCCCCTACCGGAGGTAATACTCATAGGTGAAGACCCGAGCATTAATGGAATAGACTTGGAACAAGTCATACAGGAAACAGTGGTTGGTTAGTGCGAACTGTTCCATTACAATTTGCACAACAGAGAGTCTGGACCAGGCGTTAGGTTCAATATCCCATAAAGGAGGAGTTGAAAAATTTGCAGATGAAGTTTGCAAAGTACAGATGTTCGAGTCTCGAGACTGGGAGAATGAAAAGACGGCTGTTGAACCAAATCTTTTGCGTGTGGGTAGAGATGTTGATGAATTTATGTTGAATTGGGTCAGTACTGCAGCAACAGTTAGGCTCTTTCAAAGAAAGGCTCACAAAGGTAAATAGTAGTAGTAGAAAGAGTACATGAAAATAAAGAAGCTTCTCTGATCTGTATCCGTCATGGTGCACTAGTTTGTTATCCAACAAAGCAACTATACCACAAGGTTTGTTATAGCCGTACACACCAGAATAATTAAAATGGTTTTCCTCAAATATTAGACTCCAAAGAAAGAAAGATAAAATAGCAACATAACAGCGCCTTCAAATTCAAGTAAAATATCATTCTAAGTAGGTTACTCGAACCATATATTAGAACCTACCTCAGATTTTGAAGTCAAATTATTGGGTCAATTTAGACTTAAAATACTATAGGTAGCTCCCTATATAATGCACATACACTGCTGTGCTATAATAGTGCTAGCTGTTTATAGCTTTGCTTTTCCAATGCTGAAATGTGAGTACCTTGATCATCGATACATGGTTAGATGTAAGAAGTATTGCTTCCAGACTGTGCCAGCCCTCTATAATGTGTAATTATTAAGAACACCCCTTACCATGTGAAGCAGAGATAATAATAGTAATGGACTTGGAGCTTGGAGCAAGTCTACACATGTTTTTCCAAATGGTCAAATGGGTGACATACAGTTACAGACATCCCTGAAAACAGTTGTCCTGCATATTTTGAATTGACCACAGGTTAGCTATGGTTGTTGGTGCATGTCATATAAAGTAACCCAGTGTCAAATGTGTGAAAAACACAGTCTCCAGTTGAGTTCTAAACGTAGGTCTAATTTACATTTCTGAAACTCTGGCAGTTAAGGCCACTTTGTCATCATTTTTGTCCCTTGAAAATTTCACTTACATAACATTCATCTGGTTATACTTAATTAAGCAAATTTTCAGGCACTTACTCAATCGATACACAGAAATAAAAACACTTTTCAGTACAAAGTGGACTCCTTTCCCATTTTGAGAGCTAGTGATTTCCTATAGCCGGAGGCCTTTGCGACCGGCCCCAAAAAAAGAAGAATGGAGGCTACGAGGGAAAACCCCCGACCAGGATGCTAAACCGGGAAATCCCCCACTGTCATATGACCGAGTTTATCCAATGAAAATTCAGCACACAACAGTTGAAGACGCATTATTAAAAAGATTTGTGCAGATTGTGAAAGGCAATGTGACGATGAGTCCGGCCCAGTGCACTCGTTTGGCTTATATTTGATGGCAAAATGTCTGCCTTGTCTTTTGTTCAGAGTAGGTCTGCGCTGCGGATTGGACACCATCCAGGTTATACGTAAAGCGATTTTATCGGGTCGTCATATTATCATCAGTCCTAAACGACCATGCATGTCATGCTTGCATGCTGAATGCCATGATTTTAGTATTGTGACAAAAAAATTCAAAATTATTTTAAAATCTTGAATTGATATCATGGATAGGGCATGAAAAAAGCTTTAAAAATGAACCTTAACCATGGTCATAGGGTAGTCTAAGTGGATTTACATGAATTTTTATGCTCGCAAAGTGCGCAAATTTTGCTTTGGTTCTGGTTTGTACATAGTAATATATAGTATGATTTGTGACTATTGTGAACTATCTTAATTATCTTAAAAATTAAACATTTTGTTGTAAAACTTCTTTATTTTCTTTACAGAATTCATGGCATAAAAAGCTATTCATCAAGTATTCAGTCTTGTAGAAACAATTGATTAGAAACGTCTTGAAAAGTTATGTTATAATTTACTTTTTTTTTTTTTTTAGCAACATTCAATACCGGCAAGTTATGGTAAATACAGTCAAAAAGTTACAATATTTACTGAATAAAAAAAAATCATTTCAATCAATTCCGTCATGTTTCAATGTAATGCTTAAATTAACAATTGAATATTACAGGAAATCAATAATTAATAATTAATTAGTAATTACTGATAAATTAGTCATGTAAATTTTCTAGCGAAACCTAAATATTTGACCATTTTGAAACAATATACTGCAAGTTTATATGAAGTTTATATGAAGTTTATATGAAGTTTATATGAAAGTTTTAATCATAAGTTTATATGACGTTTAATGAAGTGTAGTTTATTGAGTTTATATGAAGTTATAGGAAGTTATATGAAGGTTTATATGACGTTATAGGAAGTTATATGAAGTTTTATGAAGTTTATGAATTGAATAACTAAAAACTTAGAAATAATATAAATACAAAAATAAATAATGGTTTATGTGCAGTATTACTTAAAAATGATTAAGGGGCGTGTTCCGATCGTCTTTTGGGACCCCCGGATTTACCCGGAAGTAGTCCCAGTAGTAGCGTTTTGATATCAGATGAAAAAGGCCGTATTTTTCTCATTGTCGTCTGAAATCATTTGAGCCCTCGAATCATTTCAATCATTAAGAATATAAACAAAAACCGCCCTTTTAGGGTTAAACCACTTTTATTAAATTAGCACCCGATTGGAATAGGGCTTGCAAACATGCATATGAGTCATTCTTCTACCATCAAAACCGCAAGTTGTTTCCCACCGCGGTACTGGATGGGGTGTATGTGCAAGTGCCGGCTCCCATATCAAGAAGAGAACACACTACACATAAATCGAACAACGTACCACCTTTAATAAATTAAAAAACAAAATAAATGATATGCGCAGTATTTACTTACATAAAATAATGGTACGTACATATACTTAAAATAATATATTAATTTTGTTATACAAGTACTTTATACATTGTTAAAAATAACAATCAAAACAAAATATAAAACAAGAGGCAGCAGTTATATTTAATCACATGACCTGTACACCATTTGACTCTAACGTAAAAGCTGCCTCAAGTACATGCATGATAAAATCCCATTTAGACAAGACTTTAACACAGAGACTTAACTCTTTTTGCACAAGTATAAAATAAAATATTTCTGACTTCAAATGACTAATTAGTAAAACCGGGCTCTTGATAACCATGTTACATAGCAGTTGTACACATTTTTGCCATTTGCTATGCAATTTGACGATGTGTAGCAATTTCTTCCCTATACATTTGTGTACGTTTGCTCTATCAAACATGATCAAAGCAAGGCTGTTGCAACAATTGCCTAAAACAAATAAACATCTATAGTAGCGAGCCATGTTAGTAATATGGAGCGTAAGAAATAATTAATTTACAAACTAGTTCGGTTCAAAAATTCCTCAAATTGGCACGAAATGGAGTAAAACATGTAACCTTTCACCGCTCTACAGGATGAAGTACATTGAAGTATTGCACAGCCGGTTTGACAGCTCGAAATTTGAGTCTAAGATTTTGGCGATCACGCCAGTCC
>JAMKCH010042124.1:0-57900 GCA_023653785.1 Ophioderma brevispina
ACCTGCACCCAAGCTGGATTCGACGAGGTAATCAACAACTGATCATATAGCAAGGACTAATTAATGACATCGAGACAGCCTTCAGAAGAAGCAGAAGTTTGGAGAAGTCTTCATAGACCTAACTGCTGGTACGATCATTCTGGCACCGAGGTCTCTACCTCAAAGCTAATCAAACTTCCCTGATGTCAAGCCTGTCAAGTTCATTATGCTTCTCATCCAAGACAGATCTTTGTCCTGGAGAAATCAAATGGGCACGCCAGTAGAAAGCGCAAAACTTCGGAAGTGGAGTTCCACAAGGTCTGTTACTGGACCCAGTCTCTTCAACATCTACGTCTCAGATATGCCAAGGGAGATTGTTCGCAGTACTCCTACGCAGACGACACGGCACTTGAATAGCGCTGATTGCTTTGAGTCCCTAGAAATCACTGCTAACCAATTCTGCCACCGATGGCACTTGAAAATCCGCAAAACCCAAGACCGTCAGCTCTGTTTTCCACTTGCAAACGATGCGCAAAAAGAGAATATAACACACTCTGATGAGAAAAACTGTACATGACCCAAAAACGAAGTACCTTGGCGTCACAAAAAAAAAATGGACCCTGCAGCTTACTTTCATCAAACACACCGAGGCAATCGCTGCCAAGACGCAGTATCGTGTCAACCTCCTCAGAAGCCTCGCAGGAACTGGATGGGGATCCTTTGACACCTTACATACATCAACTGTGCCGTGGCCTAATCCACCGTGAATACGCTGCCACCAGTATTGGAGTCACAGCGTAAATTCAACAAGAGTGATGTCGTTCTGAATGATGAAATGAGACTTGCTAGTGGTTGGCTTTTTGCGGACCGCCTGCTAGAATACCTTCACAATTCTGTCTGGCATAGCTCCTGCAAACCTTAGGAGGAAACTTCAGACGATCAAGCTCGTCAAGAAATGTGATGAACCTGGTAGCCTAATCCCAAACCTACACCCTTTGAGGATCAGAAATTCCACGGAATCACTCTGCTACCCCAATCCATGAACTGCAGTCACAGGATCCCAGCGATCATCCTGGATCAATGACAGATGGGATGAGCAATGGTCATCTCCCCTACTTTGAACCTAAGCAGTTGGGGACAGACATCTAGCAAGCCAAAGGCTGTGACCTTGATAGGAAGCATGGGTCCACCTCAACAGACTCAGAACTGGCGTCGGTCGTACAAAGAACTTCCTACAGATCGGAGTAGAACCTTCACCAAACTGCGATTGGGGAGAGCCACAACAGTCGCCACATATAGATGACTGTGAGGGGTCTACAAGTCCCTAAGAGGAATCAAGGCTGATCAACCGGATGATTGAAACTATCAGATGTTAAGACGATATTCCACTGTGATTTTGGACTGCACGAAACGAAACGAACGAGATTGGTTTTTAGTCGGTGAAAATTACGTGTTTAGGGTGCATTTTGAAAGTCCATGTTCCAAGCATCATATTCCAAAACCCTTGGAATACAAGTGGCCCACGGGATTCGATGGGAGTTCTCGTTCACTCTTCCACCCTTCACTCCATTCATCCTCCACAGATTCCCATGGTACTTCTTCTTAAAGCGGTTCTTCTTTTCACAAATCTATTATTATCTGGTATAAAGTGGTTTATCTCCAATGTGCTGATCAGACAGTTCGAACAGCGATTGTCATCATTTTAGTGTTTTTCTATTATTAGTATAAATAATAATAATAATAAGCATAATACTAGTAAATATAATACCAATAACAACAATAATATCAAACCAAATAGGCGACAATTTATTCCTTTAAAGGGAAAAAGTACAAATGCTTTATGAAATAATGTTCATGCGTGAACGTAGAATTCGGATTCAACAAGTATATAGTGCTGATTAATGTGGCTATTTCATTTACAATTTGACCTAGACATGACCCTTGAGAGACATTTGCGTTATTCTGTATTAAGTGTACGATTATAAACGTATGACCGGGAAAAACAGGCCACGTTATAACTTAAACTGTGTTGTAGCTTTTCGATATGGTGCTTACGATCTGCATTTCTTGTGTGGGAGCAAACCAGCTTTTTGTATCAAATTATTGGCGTTTTTAAGTTCAAGAAAAGTGACAGAATTCTGTGAATGACTCGTGTATTTTTAAAAGCAAATAAAAAGAAGTCATTTAATAATGATGTCCAACACAGTCCTCAATTATGTCGGACAAGTTGTTACTGGTGAATCGTTGTCAAGTACGGTGGTTGGGCAGAAGGCTGTCAAACGTAAACATTATATAGTTCCTCCTGTAAGTAAAGGAAAATATTAAATAAGTATTAATTATTAATTTTATTACAATGAGTAAAATTACAATTAAACACGTTACATTGAAACAATTCTTCGTCAACTACTGAAACAGACTTCCGTGACCAATAAGCGTGTAAAACCTTTTTAAAGGTGTTTGTCCTATACTTACATCTGTGGTGTAAGGAGATTTCTTTGAGCTGGAGTATATTTACATCTCCCGAGAGTCTGTAAGTGGAAAAGCAATATCATATATTACCCCCCCCCCACACCACACAACCACACAACAGACCTTCTAATGCCCATACGTAAAAAAAGACAACCTAAATTACCTTGGAGTTCTGAGGTTTTTTCTTCTTGTTCTCCTTTCTAGTAAAGGCTCGGAAGCAAAATAATAACCATTAATCTCGGCGGGTTATTAACACAAAATGGTCCAAAATCGCCTTTAAAATACAACAAGAGCTAACACTTAAGCGCCCAAGCTAAAAAAACTTCCGTTAGTGCCCAAGGGGGGGGGGTTCCTAGGACCCAACCCCAGATAACCACTTTCCCCCCGCGTGGAGTTTTAACAGTGCACTAACACAAATAAATGGGGGCTCACGTAAGAACCACATACCCACAATAAAAATGAAAATCCGACTTTGACCTATGCCCTATGGGGCCAATTGAAATTGTCACTCTCGAAAAAGGGTGGTTTCGCACTTTTTGTCGCACATTCCCAATCCTCAGCAAGCAACTCACATATAGGTTTTGAACCAAAATAATTCATTATACTACTCTAGAATAACCAATTAAAATAATCATTGCAAAATATGCAAAATTTTACATCTTGTATTTTTTCTCGAAACTTCAAAATCGCTTATTTTCCTTCCACCACAAGACTTACACATTAAGAGCCGGCATAACAAAATTAAATTGATGCTATCAGCATATAAAAGGTTATTTGATTTAAGTTTATTAATTAATTAATTAAACTAACTCCTAATGTATTATCTAGCAAATAAATCTCAAAGATTTATTAATTAATTTTTAATTAGTAACAATACTTGAGTTTTCACTTCCTTAGTGCCCAAGGGGGGGGGGGGTCCCTAGGGACCACAACTAATTACTCTATGAAGCCGTGGGTGGATTAAATTTTTTTTTTTTTTTTAATGATTATGGAAAATTAAGAAAAAACTCTCTGAAAAATTTGATTGCGTAACCGAGAAATCCGCAAAAAAACCCAAATTTTGGGTACTATAGACCCCCCCCCCCCCCCCTTGGCAACTTAATGTTAACTTTGGCAACTATCGTGTGATACCCCCTGCCGTACACCTGCGTTTCGGGTGTCCTGCAAAATGTCCTAATTGTCAGTTTAAATATAAAAACTATAGTTAACTTTGCACATCGTGGTGATATCTCACCCCCTGTGTTTGAAAAAAATAATACGACCTCCTCCACAAACCAGATAACGCCTCATAAATCTTGTTATTGTTTATCTTTCTTCAGGTTACAAACGCTGCAACGCATCCGTTGGTGATGATTCATGCTAAGAAAGAAAGACAAAATGAAATAAACTTATCACAACAAGTTTGTATTTTTTTATATATATGATTTGTATGTTGTTTGTGCGTATCTCTGGCTTTCTCTGTCTGTCTTTCGATATGTATGTATTTTATTTTGGAGCCTGTATTTTCCACCCAATGTAGCATCGTCCATAATTGTTTCTTTTGCATTTCTTTGCTTATGTTTTGTTATTCCGCGTAATTCGCCTCTTGTTGCAACCGACCCCTCAACTCGCATGTATAGGGCCCTTGCCACATAGCTAATTAATGTTGAATGGACTATTTTGTTTGTCCCTCCAGATCAACCATGCAATGAGAGGAATATAATACATGCACCTGGTTCATCACCTGAACATTTCAGTTTTCCTGCAGTGATTCTTTTGGTATTCTTATGCATGCTTGGGCTGTTCTGGAGGCAGGTCTGGCCAAGATACCTATTGACCTGCCGTGCAAAGCGCCCATTAAACTTAAGTGTGAGGTTTGAACACTAAGTTTGAAAATTTATTATAATAAGTATGTTTAATTATGCGTGTTTGGCGACTAGAAGAGTGGTCATATTGGAAAACTTCGAAGGGTAAGTGAACAAACACGTAGCCCCATTTAGTCCCGCAGCGGAGGAATGAGTAGAAATGAAAATCTCTGATACAGTTTTTTTCTCAGCTATTATACCCTACTTTGAAAGTATCTCATGGAATCCAGGTGGGTGTAAATTGCCACACTGGGCATTTGAGAATCCAAGATGGCCGCCATTTCACATCACGTAAAGCCCCAATTGCAGTTTCCATGGAACAAGGACACCCAAAATGCTTGTAATTGTTTTGTTTTTAATAATCATTCATGTTTGAGGTAGGAAATGTAATTTATAAGGCATCTCCCTTGAAGGCTACGTTTGAATTAATTTTGAAAAATCCGAATGGCCGCCATTTTAAACAGAAAACCCCAAAATCATGCCTTTTTTCCTTTCACAGAGAGATCACCAAAACATGTTTTTATTATCATTTTTTCTCATCTGATTATATATCTCTAATAGTATACTATATAATTAAGATGGATGTACAATTGTCACCCTTAGGCAATTAGAGAAATCCAAGATGGCGGGCCGGGTGCCTAAAACCCTAGATATTGCATTTTGTACAGACGGGGCAACTCAAATGCATTTTTGTACCCTGTTAACCTACCCATAGAGACGACCCACTGATTGTGGATTTTTTCGCGGTGTGCGCTACGGCTGGTTGAGGCAACCCGCGGCTGTGTACGTCGCTACTGGACCATATGGAACGAGTGAACGAACCGGGGGATGAACCGAAAACACCGCCCTTCGACAGATTCATGAGGATTGGGATATAGAGACTCCTGTGCTGTCCGCTGAAGCCCCGTGGAAGCGCCCCAATCGCGGTATGGTAGCACTTGACTGTTTTTGGACGCCCAAACCCTCACAGAAAATTTCCGTTAGGAACTCCCCGATCTGCCCTACAGACTCCGACCGCAATCAATCCTCTCGATTGGCGCACCATATAATAGACCCGGCAAGTCGAGAATCATAAGATTCTCTAGATGACTTCCTCCTTGCCTGAGCAGGAGCGCTGCAAGCCCTCTTCATGAAAGTCCCGCCTGAGTGTCCGATTGCCGGAAATGCGACCAGACCTTCAGGTGAGAGCGCGATGGTTCGCTCGGGACCGACGCGTCGGCTGGAGAATCGCTACTAGCAGCCACTAGTTCCCCCACTAGCAGTTCGAGAAGCCGTGGGAACCAGCTGAGCCGGCCACATGGGCCAACTCACAGAAACATTCACTTGTCGGGGAACCGAGCTAACCTTCTCGAGCGGCGCGGTATCATCGCACTGGGAGTGGTGGGATCCATAGGCACTGAGCACCAATCGTCATCTCTGACCCACGGCTCTGGGATCTGACTCCATGGTGAGTTAACGGACGCGGAAGCTGGTGATTCAGCGGCGCGATATGTCCCCATGTGGACGCTGTAGGCCTCTGAAAAATTGATACCGGCAGTTGGCCAATCCACTGACGACCCCTTACCTTCGATGGCGCTGGCATTGCGTGCCCTTCCGGGAAAGGACGTCTGCTAGGACTTTCTCCACCCGGTACATGTGATGTATATTTAAGCAATGTCCGTTGCCCGCACCCTCTAGGAGCCTGACTGCCTCCTTTCTCCCCCCCCCCTGTTTTAGGTATGCCACTACCGTCATGTTGTCGCATCGGACCAGGATCACCTTTCCCCTGGTCCAGGGCGAATCCAGTGCCAGGAAGATTGCCCACAGCTCGAGCACATTGATAGGATAGCGAGGCTTGCAGGGCGACAAACGGCCCGACACTTTGTGGGACCCTAGTGGGCCTCCCACCCGACCGCATCTGTTTGTC
Organism: Ophioderma brevispina; assembly: GCA_023653785.1. Classification (NCBI taxonomy): domain Eukaryota; kingdom Metazoa; phylum Echinodermata; class Ophiuroidea; order Amphilepidida; family Ophiodermatidae; genus Ophioderma; species Ophioderma brevispina. Next base: position 6,199 of record JAMKCH010042124.1, read on the forward strand.
ACCGTCCAGAGGGGGGTTAGTTTCCGAAGGGAGGCGCTCCCACCTCCAACTTGCGTGATGTGTCCACCAACTGAGATTGGGAACCAGCTTCAGTGGCACGGGGATCCGGAGGGACATTGGGTGGCAAAGTACCAGGTCAGAAAGTACCCTGAGCATGTGGATCCTGATACCCCTCATTGCGTTTGCAGTGGGAACCCTCCCAATGAGGCTGGCCAGAAGTCCAAGAAGCCGAAGCCATAGCCTCGCTGGGACCGACCTGCTCGACCCTCTCCAAGATTGCTCGGGCACAACGCACGACCGAGGCCCTACTCTTTCTGCAGCAGGGCCTCACCTTTGCCATCAGAAAACAGTCTCGGGCTCTGGGAGAGTGAGAGGATTAACTTGTCGAGGTTGAATGAAACCGAGTGACTTATCAGCTATGACCCTCTCCTCCTATAAAGGCCTTGAGCCTCTGCGCGGGAGGGTGCCACACCAGTAGCCAGATTCTTCTAAGTATACGAAGATGAACTAACGTTCTCCGCTACCCCACCACCTTCACGACGCCTTGTGGAAGGTTCAGTGGAGCGGGTCGACAGGCCGGAGGGTAGGACCCGGAACTGTTAAGCCACTCACCTCCGCTGTTTGTGTTGCTACACTTCTGTTATCACGGCGATATTTCAGTTCAGGCATGTCATAATGACAATCACTGTTAGGGGCACTTCTTGATTGATATCAATGCAACCGTACCAGAAAGCACCTTGTATCATGCCATACTTACTGGCTGCCCACGATCTGAGTGCTGTGACAACCTAGCACCATTATACTGCATCGGCAAGGCCGGAGCCTTGAAAGTATTACGAGGTAACAGTGTTCATTAACCTGCCTGGTTGTTAACTTCGATCGTCTCAATGTGATGTCCTGAGGCAGCCAACATCCATCATTCTGGCATGCTATGGGCAATTTTGCATATCAGGTCGCTGGTCGGAGGCAAGACAGACCGTAAGGACTCTAAAGTAGCTCGAAGTTCGGCTTCTTCTCACCTAAACTATGTTCTCTGGCTCTCCGCCACCCACTAATGATCCTTCAAGAAAATGTAACCCGTGCACATCTTCAGGTGCTATCTGGAGGGATGCTCTGAAATCTGATCCATTTGAACTGGTACGCACCTCATCATGTCTGGAAACGAAAGCCATCTCTCTGTTGCCATCGCAGTGCCCAATGATTGCCCTTAGCTCCTAATGAATTATAATTGAAGTTGATTACGTTGCTTCTGTGGAGGTAAGTGCCTGTGGAGTGAGTCACCATTGTACAAACGTGTGGATGTGGCTCTGCAAATATGAACTTTTTTCCATCTTCTGTTCATAGGCATGGATAAGCGGAATGTCGAAATAAAAATAAACCAAGTAACCAAGTTGGGAATAGAAAACGGACAATGAATGAGAACTATTATGGACCCTAATGTCCACGTATAGTTGGCCATTGACTGGTTGGCAATCAATTTGACAACTGTTGAGTACGGTGTAGAAGTAACCATTGACCGGCGTATTCATAGTCCAGGAAAATGGTGAACAATAGAACAATCGCTTCGTTGACTCTTTACGCAACTTAAGTTTCACGCTTTATTCTGTTATCGTCTATGCGGCCGCCGCTATGGCTCCCACCCCGGACTATATCTGCTTCACACCGGTACTTATACTCTACAAACCTGGTTATTACGAGGGCTTATAGTGTCCGAGTGCTTTAAAAATACACCCCCTACGAGTAATGCTGTAGAAAAGCTCTTGCCTTCATTAATCATTGATTGGAGGTAAATTATTTTAACGAAAATTATCGGCCTTTAAAAACATTCAGCGGCGGCATCTTGAATAATCTTTTATTAGTCAATGTGACAATTAAATTTTAGTATTTTATATTCCAACCATATTATGGCAAGGGCACTAACAGGCAACTTAAATTGTCGGACTTGTATTTTTGGTTTGCACTCTCAATGGAATGTGCATTTGGTGATTTCATACTTCAAAATGGCGGCCATCTTGGATTTCACTAATTACTCCGAAGCACATGACTCTAAATATACAGTTGCATTTTAAGTGTTTCCTCCCCAAACCATCCACAATTAGCACAAAAAAATAATTACCTTTCATTTTTGGTTGGCCTGGTCTGTGTACAATGCAATTTTAGAGTTTTTACAGCCCAATGGCGGCCATCTTGGATTGCTCAAATTTGCCCAAGGGTTGTAATTTTACACCCATCCTTGGGTTCCATTGTAACCCTTTTCAGAAGTTATAATCAGCTGAAAAAAATACTTTTATCAGAGATTTTGATCTCATGGCAAAATCATCTGTCCCCTGCCGGACTAATTTTGTCCCATTTAGACCGTGCTGATTATTTGGTCGTCGAATCGAGAACCTGTGATATACATAGTTATTCGAAGAGCAGACCGTTATGCTTGAATTTCCGTATTTGTAATATGCTCTATTTGTCCTTACGGTGACCTCATGCTTGTCATAATACCCATGACTCATTATCGTTCAAATAGTCGATGGGAACATGTCCTTCCTAAATGCTGTTTGTTTTGTATTGCTCCATCGGGTGGGCTAATGGAAAAACCAAGTGTAAATTCATAATTACTTATTAAAATCATATAATCGTCTGTTTCCCACAAATAACTGGCACATTTTTTCTTGAAAAAGACATAAATTGTCACTTCAATTTCATTTCCCCATAATCGTGACTAGTGATACCATAGACTTCCTCAAACAAGAGTTAAATTTTCAATCACCGGCCCGGTATACGGTGTAGAAAAACACTTCAATTCCCTTTCATCTGGGAGTGCAGGACCATTGTTTATATTGGCGCGCATCTGAAGAGGATTTCAGCTGTTAACGCTCTCCAATTTAGACTGGAGTACTTTTTCAGGACAAAATACTTCCCCTCATTCACAGATAAATAATATTGAGCTTCTTAAGTGCGTGTTCAATACCTTTTGGGCCATATTTTTTCATATCATTTATTGAAAGGAAGAAACATGAACAAACATCATGAGAGAATGTTGCTGGGCAAGCTTTGACCTAACAACTTTGTCCAGAACAAATCCGTAACTATTGCTTACTTCATTTCTATCATTTAACGCGTTTTCATAAAAAACTTTAGTGTCCAACGACCTATATTTAATGTACACTGTTAGTTATTGTTGAGAGAGGACGGGTATTTTTCCACTCACCCGAAATCCCGTGTAGTGGTCAACCCTGGCTATAACAATGACCCTACATACCCGGCCCATGTATACTTTAAAGCTCATGTTAGCTCAAGTCTATACATATCCCTTGGTCTCTGATTTGGGAAAAAGAAATTGGTGACATTTTTATATAGTTTTAAGAAAAATGTGCCAAGTTTTATGTGGCGGGAACAACAGTTATGTGGTCGTAATAATTTATTATGAATATTAACCAGTTGGTTTTCCTTAGCCCCTATGGGGACTACAGAATTTGTTATACAGTGGTTATTTGGTCTACGTCCCATGGTCTAAAACCACCAAAAAAAAAAAAAAATAAACTTTACGCTTCTCCTCTAAACCGGGGATTGATCCGCTCAAGAATCTACAAAGTATCAAAGTGCTAAATGCCTGTTAGTATTTAGTCGTATAGTCATAAACTGAGAAAATAAATTATATAAAGTAATATAATTTCTGTCTTTCGACTATTAGAAACTCATATCTGCCTTTTTTGGCTCATGATATTTTACATTCCAATATGTCCGCGGCCAATTGTCGCGTCTTCAAAGTGTTAACAACTCAAATTACTCTTCTTAAGTGTCCCATTATAATAAAAATGTGAATTAATGTATGAGAAATGTGCGTTATAGCAATTAAAAACTCAAAGCCTGGTATTTTTGTTTTGGTGACTTATTGAAAATCAAGATGGCGCTAATTCACCGAGTTCACAATCTTGAAAGTGGCTTAAGTTGCTGACATCTTGAATTTAAGAAATACTATGAAACAAAATAGCAGTTATTAGTTACTTATGTATTATATAGATATATTGTCATTTGCACTTTTATCATTCTTTCCTGGGTGCTATTTCTAGATATCGCCAAATATCGTAATTTAAGTTTAAATTGTTTGAATGTGGCCATATTGGACCATTGACCGCCATCTAAATTCTAACCAACCAATCTGACAGCTCTTTGTTACGGGTCAAACCACATGATCTGGAACTTTAATTTCGAATTTATATTCTTTTGAGATGATATCTCCAGTTAAAGGCCATTTTCCCTTCCTGGGTTCAAATAATTCGAAATGGGGAGAAATTCGTCGTTGCATTTAATTTTTAAAGAATGCATTATCATACAAACAAGAATAGATATTAGTTTTCTTGTGTCAAAGACAACAATCTCTTACTGAAATTTCTAATTACTATTATTATTTTTTTCTGACTAACACAATTAAATATCACAGTAAACATCGTTTTTATGTTTAAAAGATCGTTGGAGCGGCCATGTTGGCTGCCACATCTTGACCCGAATGCAAGATAATAAATCAAATGTGCTCGACAAGAGTTCACACTGGTTTAGGATCAACATTGATGTTTTCTTGTTGTTGAGATATGTTTTTTCTGAATGGCGATCTACTTTTATAAATTTTACATAGAAATTGTATATAGGGACATTTCTGATTTTTAACATAGCTAATCGTTTTTCTATCGTTTTTCTGGCCTGAATTAGAAATTTACATCTTCAGGGGTGGCAAGAGACCCCCTTCTACCCACTAACTATCCTGTGTATACTGCTCAGTGCGTGTGTTCAACATGACAGACCTTTTCAAACCAGTTACACAGTGGCTTGGGCAAAATTGGTCCACTCAGGGATGACATAGCATGTAGTATATTTCGACTGAGTGTCGAGAACTTACCCCTGGTTCACGTAGTTCTCTTATCTAAAGAATCTACGGGTTTTTTTTCGAGATTGCTGGTCCCGACCTCTCGCGTGAATTTGCCGAATTTGGGATAATTTTGTCACATACTTACATGCTGTGGCATATTTCTGTGATTCTTCCCCCGTGTCTGGTCTTTATTTTCAATCTACACTATTGACATTAAAATACGTATTAACATCATTGTATCATTGCCATATTTACTAGTATTTCTTATTCTGCAATACAGCACTTTTTTGTTGTTGTTGAAATTAGAAAACACAGTTTTTTCTCCTTAGCCAGACGGAGCATGATAGCTCAATCCCATCCTTTCAATTTAGACCTAAGGGACCGATCACAATTTATAGGTAGAAAATGTGATTTAGAGAACACACGATTCCAAACTAAAGATGGGATAAGAACATTTTTTAAATTCACATTAAAGGTTAGATTCCCATTGCATTTTGTTTTTTATTTTGAAAAGTTAATGTTTTATTTGAATAGTGCATGGTACTATTTCCAGATTAATTCAATTACGATTGAAATACGTACGTCCTACGTTTCGTCTTTCCTTTTCCTTTTTCCTTTTCCCTTGCCCTTTCCGTTTCCTCTCTTATCACCCATTGCCTAATCTTCTGTTTCAAATACTCCAGGAGTCTTCAACTGTCAACGCCTGTTCGGGAGATAAGTCATCTTGATACGCCGCTAGTACTTCGCAATGGCCGAGAGAAAACACCGAGACAACCCAGGAGCTTCATCGTCAACTGTTAAAAGGAAAAAAGAACCTAGTGTACTTTGGGTCGTTATGTTCCGTAAGTGGGGCTGAAGTGCTATAGATAATTTAGTTTCAATATTTTGAGGTCTCAGCTCGTTGAATTAGTGCCTTCCGATGACGTAAAGGCTATAATTTTTCAGAGGTGCCAACAATGGTTCCTAAACGTAATACCCAAAACGCACGGTGTTAAATTTGCACAGTGTGCACTTGAGCTACACTCTGAATGGAACCAGAAATTCTTCACCATAACTCATGTCAAATTATTCTCATGATAAAGCACGGGGTAATGTCCATCGTACAAGTTGCGAAATTTCTTTTAAAATGTCATCTCAATTTCTTCCCCTGATTAATCAGTGACCATTGATATACATACAGCATAGTACACAGGTCGACCCCAGAAATAATGTCGCTATTGATATTCAGTTACGTCGCCGCCATTCAAAGACGACAAAACACTTCAGATTTCATCATTTATTCGAAGGAGACGAAATTGAACAAAACACTTGAAAAAAAAATGGTTGACATCCTGTGACCTAACATATCTCTTGGCAGGACCAAAACCCATGAGTTGCTGCGCAACTCCATTCTATTCATTAACCAACCACGTTTTTTAGAGGAAAATGAAAGCAAAGGGTATCCAGCGACGCATTGTTCGATGTCTTCTAAAACGCGGTAAATTGAATTTGCAATTGGTTACGTAGCAGTTGGTTATGGTCCTGCACAAAGATGTTAGTCCAGTCTGGCCAAACGTCCTTTCAAGTGTTTTTCTTTATCTTCGTTTTCCTTTTCGAAAAATGATTAAATCTTCCGGTTAAAAGTTGAACGCACAGTTGAAAGCTTAAGGTTCATTTAATTCCTTAACAAGGATAAGGTTAATTTGTGGGAAAAAACTCGATCTAAATAGATCTACTCGGGGATCTAAATTGTTCGAACTGTATGGGCAGTAACAATTGCGCTACAACGTCTAGAATAAAAACGAACTGAAGTGTTTTGTTCCTCTGGATTATACCGGACGCCTTAATGAATAATTACAGCGCTTTTGCTGGAGTCTAATGTAATTGAATGTACATCCACACTTCAGGAAGGAAATTAAAAAATGACATTTTATTCATTTTAAAAGAAAATGTACAATTTTTAGACTTGATATTCCCCACATAGCTGTTTTTTTGTCTATGCAGATTTCAATCAGATAGTTCGCCGCCTATTCGAGCATCTTTTTTTGCCCTTGAAGCAATGGCCTATAATGGTGTTTTAGTATTATGAAAAAATATCTCCTGCTTGTTTACGCAGGTCAATTGGTATTTGTTGGCGCAGACTATTGATAACTTTCTAAACTCAGGTACTGTGTCTGTAGAGGCATTCTAGCTGTATTTGTAAATACAAATTCCGAATATTCAAAAGTGGTTTGGTTTATTTCCTTACAATGAGTTTTATTACAGCATGAGCACACAGAAGTAAAACCCAAAGAAACTTTTGGGAATTCCAAATTTCACGAATTTGGTGTCAGTATCATATGTAAAACATTATAAGATTTTAGATAACAATCCTCACTTTTAAAAAGGTATAACAAATATCTGTAATGATGATATCAGTTTTATTTTAGCGCTTATCAACGTAATCGCAAAGCTCTGCTGCCTATTATTATCAGGAAGTCGTGACAATCACTTCGCTTCTAGTAGGGTCAAAACCAGGGGTCCCGTGTCCATGGAGAGCAAAGGTTCGTTTGATGATGGATTTTGGTGCTTTGGGGTATTTAAAACAAAATGAGCTCCTATGCCCCTCCCGAAAGTGTGGGCAAACTCCAGGAGAGTGGAAAATCAAAAATGGCTGCTGGCGGCCATCTTGGAAATTATAAAATTGTGCATCTCTTGAACAAAGTAACTTACAAATATGGAATAAGTGTCTATTTTGACTAATTTGATAATCAGAAGTCCATTCCTGAAGTTAGTTTTTCATTAAAAGGTCACCTTTACTGTGAAATTCAAGATGACCGCCACTGGCTATGGTAAATATATAATTTTTTTACATAGTCCAAGCAAGTTGGCATTTAAAGACGGTTAATGTATTGTATCTAAGTGTTCATGTGACCAGAAATACATTCCAGGTGTAGTTTGTTAACATGGAGGTCACATCGCTATGTAGAAATCCAAAATAGCTGCTGGCGGCCATCTTGGAAATTACCAAATTGTTTATCTTGAACAAAATAACTTACAAACATGGAATAAATGGGTTTTTTTTTACTAATTTGTTGACAAGGAGTCCATTCCTGATGAAGTTAGTGTTTCATTAGGACGTCATCTTTACTATAAAATTCAAGATGGCTGCCACTGGCTGCCCTATGTTTGGAAGCGCCAGCCTTACACCCATATCTCTGTCTGTTTTGCAGGACGATCCTATATCAGAATCGAAGTCAAATCCACTGCTAATATGGGCATATGCAGAGCTGGAGCCTGACCGCATTTAGTCACCATAAATGTACTTGAACGAACAAAGGCGTTCAGGTGTGAGAGGACATATGCTCTGAGTGGAAGGCTTTTCCCGCATCATTGAAGATATTACCTGGCTTTTGGGTGTGCTATGACTTCTTACCATGTCCATAAGAGACACTGTCACAACTGCTAAAGACATGCAGAGGAATGGTGATATCTGCAATGTTTTCATCACAAAATGCCTTGCAGGAGAGAATATCTTCCTTTATCCATATGCACAATAGCCCTGGAACATGATGGGAAACATGCTGCTTGAACATAAACATCAGTGACCATACAAGAATTGTATTGTCGTCTGAGTGTCTGAAAAGGAATACATCCAGGACCTCGTCAGACAGTAGATTGCTGTCTTGATCGCAACCGGAGCCATTCCCAATGTGTTCATGAAAGCGGATGGACCATTTCCATCATCACAGGTTTTTTAGTCTCAGCTTAGCAAATCCAACAATAAATCCTACTCCAACACTTCACGAAAGACACATTCTGGAAAACTGCTGTGACCAATGAGAGCAAATGTAGTTTATCAATTTGCAACAATCTATTGTCAAGCGAGGTCCTGGATGCATTCCAGTTCCCGACACACAGAAGCTTCCTACAATCATTAATTCAAATGCATTTGTCTGTAGTAGACAGTTAGCATACCCAGAATCCAGACACCTTCTTTAAAAACAATGGAAGAAACGCCTATCTTTCGGATCTGATTCCCTCCGACATGAAAGCCTTTGAAGTGGAAATCTCAAAAGGAATGCCACCATTGGACCTTTCCCCTAATAATGGTCGTCTTACATACCACCTGTTGTGAGCCACACCTGGACATGATTCCAGGACACATTTAATAAGGATCCTCCTCTGCAGTATGGCTTGCAACTGGTAGATGGCAAATTAATGTCATCAGGTAAGATACACTCAACCATCGTACCACAGCTTTAGCGCTAGCTGCCCATTCTATTAGCAGCGAATTGATTTGGGGGGGGGGGGGTAACATACTTTGGAAAGGGCAATTTCCATCAAATCAAAATATCTATGGCGGTCATCTTTGAATTTCACACCAAGAACTGTTTTCAGAATCCCCACAATCCCATACAGAAATAAGTAATCACCAGGTGCACTCTAATTTTGCTCCCACACTGGGTCCGTTTCCCGAAACTCATTCCGTAATCTAGGTAGCATCTATTTATGCCTGAGTGGACCCATTTTCCAAAGCCAGCTGGTGATTGGTATGAAGTCGTTTTATGTAGGACTACGCATGAGTTAAGTATACCTAGGGTTACGCACGAGTTTGGGAACGGGCCCCTGGGGTCTCTACACTGTGTTAAATGCAACATGCAATGCATGATGGGCTTTGAAATCAATGAAACCATATTATTTGAGATGAACTCCTGATCATCCAATTAGTCAAAACAACACTTATAAACATGTAGTTATTTCCATTGCATTGTAATTTCCCCTCCTCACCAAGATGGCTGTCAGCATGGCCATTTTGGATTGTTTATGGTGATGGTAACGTTTAATATAACAAATTCCACTCAGAATGGATTTATAGTCACACAATTACACGCAAAAACAGTAATGATTGTAACAGATGAACTGACTCTTGAATCTGTTAACTGTATTCCTCGTTATCAAATTAGCAAATTAGTCAAAAAATGTCACTTATATCATGTTTTAAGTTGCTTTGTTCAAGAGATACACAATTTGGTCCAATTGCCAAGATGGCCACTGATGGCCATTTTGGATGTTCTGCATAGTGATGGTGACCCCCCACGGTAACTACACCGGATTTCTGTCATTGTAACACTTTGTGAAACAATAATTAACCATCTTCAATGGTGAAATGGCTTGCATGGGGTACGATAACATAGCCAGTGGCACCATCTTGGATTTCCAGCCAAAATGACATCTTAATGAAACACTAACTTCAGAAATGGATTCCTAGTCATCAAATTAGTCAAAAAGACAAGGGTATTGGGATATCTGAATATTTGTATATATTTAACATAGCCAAGACAGGGTTGGATTATCTGAATATTTGTTCTAATATTTAACATAGCCAGTGGCCAGCCATCTTGGAATTTTAAGTAAAGTGACCACCGATTGCAAAAATAACTGTCGGAATGGACGTGGATCATCAAAGTAGTAAAAAAAGACATTTATTCCATGGTTATTAGTTACTTTGTTCAAGAGAGAAGATACACAATTTTCTAATTTCCAAAATGGCCACCGGCAGGGGGGGGCCATTGGATTTTCCACTCTCGGAGTTTCCCACCACTTTGGGAGGGGCATAGGAGTCATTATGTTTCAAATACCCCAAAGTACAACAACATCATCAAACGAACCTTTGCTCTCCATTGTCACGGGACCCCTGATTTTGACCCCATACCCCCTATTCATCTGGGTGGCTACAGGCCAACCGCACATCCCTATATGCACAGTAATAATTCCCCATAATATTAATGGATCCCAAATATATTTACGCTCGGATCGACAAGGCAATCAACAAGACAATTGAGTTAAGTATCTGCCAGGGACACAAACAGTTGATGCAACGGGGCTCGACTCAAGATTTACATATGTCTTCGATCACGAGTCCTCCACTTAATCCGCTGCGCCACATGTGCTATATAGTAGTCCATATAAACGAACAATAATGAGTAATACGGTGCTATATAAGACAAACAATTCAATGTAACTTGCAATATTGAAATTATGGTATCAATTTCAAATCAGCCTTATGCACAACATGTTGGTGGTCGTATCTCATTATGTTTGAAAATGTGGTATATCGCTTTTTGCGAACAAACTCTTGAGTTGGAACATTTTGGTAACTTCTGACAGATTAGTTTACTTTACAACTGACTGCAAAATAAGTAAATGCCAGCGTTCATATAATAGAAGTTTACAAGCATGTTATAATTTTATCTAGCCTTGCACGTACTCTTTATCATGTGTTTTATTCTGTTTCTTCTCTATATAATGCGCTTTATTCCTATATCAAAATACAGCACATGATGGACAGCGTAATGTAATTTGGCCCCCTCTCCCACCAAAAATTATAACATCATTAATTAAGCAAAAACAAATAAAAATGAATAAAAATAAGTCAAATAATATTACATTCGATTGTAACTTTAAAACTTCAAATAAGCTTTGAAATGAAGCGTTTCTACTTTAGATAAATAGAAAGGACTATCTTACCTTTGTAATATCAGGAGTCTGGGGTATGGTAACTTCTGGAATATTGCTCGATAATGTGAAAAATGAAGACGCGACACCGTTTTATATAGCATGAGTTAATTCATTATCACGTTTAAATTGAACGTTTCATTAAACTTCATGTTGAAGGAGGTAAATTATCCTGACAGTAATGACACTAATTGAATTTGCAAGCCTTACCTTAAATTTTATTTTTCGGACAGTAATTAATTCAGTCATGTATAACATGACCACCACAGTAGAAGAGCATTTTATCACCTTATTTTAGATTAATAGATAATTGTATAGCCAGGATTACTCCAAATTACATCTTGGGCTAGGATCTATTTTTAAGTAGTCAAAATTTTGTTGATTTAATTTGGTACATATCAATAAAAATGCGTTTTGTTTTAAAAGAGCTAACACTGAACTAAAAGAACTAAAAAGTGTCTTTTCAAATGTTTTAATAAACTGACCGCCATTTGTATAAGTGTTTCAATATACTGGCCGCCATTTTCTTCAAGCGTTTCAATAAACTTACCGCCATTTCGCTGAAGTGTTTCAATAAACTTACTACTATTTCGTTCAAATGTTTCAATAAACTGAAAATAAATTCATTTATACAATAGTACTTACAAAATTTAGTTGGGCATTTACATTTGGGATTAGAGTGGTGGTTTTTAGACCATTGTAATACATGCATGGAGAAAATATTTTTTAAAAGAAAATATAGGTTTAAGATTAAAAGAATAAAAAACTCAGCCATACAAAAAAAATCAAAATGTCTTGATTAATTTTCCAGATGACAATTTTGTTGCAATAATCTAAGCATCGATTGTTATTAAATTAACTTACATGAGTTATCTCAATCAAAATGTCATAATCAAATTAATGCCAGATTCCGGTAAACTGATTTCAATCAATCTTCGGTCAGTATGAATTGGATAAAGATAATTATGTTACTTCACGCTACGATACTATTAAGCCAAAAGAAGTTGACCTCATCCAATTCTTTTGGTATTAGTTGTCAGAAAACTTTTAAAAAGATAAACAAATGGTCCCAAAGCCTCCTCCCGTTCCCCAAAAAGTGGGCCACAAAACACAATTAAAGAATTTCCGCGAAGCGGTTTTCTAAAAAAAAAAGCAGAGGATATAGCTTTTTGCTAAATGTATGCGATACGAAGATTTTTTTCCGTCATTAAGAAATATTCGCAAACTAAATGATTTCATTTTGGAATGGTTTTGTGATTTACGGGTTGAGCGCCAAAGTATAGTCGTCCAGTTGCCAAGTCCATTTCCTCCGCGCTTGACTAAAATAATTTTACTCTCTGTTATAGTCGGATTTATGCATGGTTAACATAGTGAGATTTTAATTATTTAAAATTAAATCCGTTTACAGGGCCGTAGCCAGGGGGGGGGGGGTGCGGTCCGCTTTATCATGTTGGAGGTCCGCTTTATCATGTTGAAGTTCCGTTTTATCATGTTGAAGGTCCGCTTTGTCATATTTAAGTTTGGTGCTTGTTGAAACGCTTATGTTGTCAGTGTTGTTATTATCTGAAAAACTATTGTAAATGCACTTGCAAAATGAATAATGCTACTGTAATACGTATTACTGCTGTTATTATAGTGTTTAGTGAACGTCTCCTTCCCATCACCTCCCCCCGTCTTCAGAATTGTGAGGCGACGGTAATTTTTTTGGGGGGGGGGGCAACCTGCTAGCGTAGCGAGCAGAAAAAAAATTGTTTGTCGAAAAAAGGTCCACTTCTGGAAAATCCGCACCCCAACTAAATTCCTGGTTACGGGCCTGTCCGTTTGCCTTAAATTTTCAGATCATTTCTTCTTGTATTAATATACCATCATGCGTTATTTTGGTTAAAGGATTTAAACGGTTTAGACTATTGGACATGTCCTTCTATGCTGTTGTTGTGTAGTCAACACCAGGAGGTTGGGCAAAACCAAGTGTAAATTCATACCAAATTATTAAAATCATATAACCGTCTGTTCCCGTAAGTAAAACTGGCACATTTTCTTGAAAATGGATAAAAATTCCTTTCCCAATATCAGTGACCAATGAATACACATAGACTTCAGTAAACAATGGATATTCAACAATGGTAGAGAAAAACCCCTTCAGATTCCTTTTCATCTGGGTGTGCAGGGCCATTGTTATTATTGTCTCGCAGTTTATATGAAAAACTTCGATTTGAGCTTAGATATTTCACACAATGATGGACAAACATTATACAAAAAAAACACGATTGTGTTTGAAAATTGATGTGCGCCCCTCGTTGGGAAATCTCTGAGTAAGCATTAAAAATAAATAAAAAATTAATTTTTTATAATTTATCAAAAAGGAAGAAAGGCGAACAAAAAAAATGAAAGAAAAGGGTGCTGGACGAGCTTTATTTGCCTTAACAAACTTTGTACAGAACCCAAAATCCATAACTATTGCTTAATTCGTTCCTTTCAATTTAACGTCATTTCAGAGAAAAACTGTCAACGACCTATATTAGAATGTTAAACTGAAAGAGGACGGATATTTTGTTACTCAACTGCCATAGGAGAAGTGATAATACCTGGAATATTTTCAAATGCGTTGGCAATATATCAATTGGGCTCGCTATCCGGGGATTGTTGACTATCTTTAGCTCATGCTTTGCTGAACTCCATCGGACCACTGATTCATCTTCAAGAACATGTTACCGGTTTGAATGCGGGAACAGGACAGTTATAAGCTCTTATAGATTACGCGTTACACGGATTGACAGCGATTGAAAATCTATAGTCTGACAGGTTTACGAAATGCCGACCCTCATTTGATCCCCTGTCGTTCTTAACATAAAACTCCTAAGGAGGTTAATATCGGACACGGGGTAACGGACAGGGATCGCCATTTTTATATTGAGTCAATATAATTTGTAGTCCGAGATTCAACAAGTAAAGTAAATTCAGTTGAACTCTCCATTCTGTTGGTATTTTGTTTTTCTAGCCAATTTATTTTTCATGGTGTAATTGTTTCTAAACATAAAACCTATTATAATGTTGTGCTGATGTTTAAAAATTATGCTTTTTAAAAAAAAAAAAAAAAAAAAAAAAAAAAAAAAACTCAAATAATTTTTTTTTTTAAATTTTTCACCAAAGATGGCGCCCTTTTAAATTCATAATTTCTTAGTGTGTGTAGCGTACCTCGCTGCGATGACTCCAAGCTGACTATTAAAAAATGATGTCGGTTTGTATTTTCGACGTGCCAGGACTACCCAGAATCCCTCACGGGAGTTTGATCATCGACAATGCAAAAATGCGAAATTTGCTGTGCAAAACTTTAACCATTTTTTACGAAAATGCTAGAGGGTGGTCCACTAAAAGATTAGTCACCATTTGATGTAGAATTATGTTATATAGAGAGACAGTGTTTTTGACGGGACACCCCTAGAGTTTTAATGCAGTTCATTTTGGCTTGCATCAGTTTATGTGTAAGCATGTGGTGTAAGTAGAATTGGCGACGCCGATTTCAACTTAATATGTTGCCAAGTGGAATCGTTGTTACACGATTGTAAAACGTGTACACTGTGACGTTGATCGTTCCGTATTGTGTTGTAACACCATTCCTAAGGAATATTTACGCGGGACCGTATACCCGGGGAAGGGATCACATAATGAACTGGATATGGGTGTAAGGTGGCAGCTTCCAAAACCCAGGGGCACTTCGGTGACAGAGGACTCAAACACATAGGGGTTTTTGGGTGAGAGACGCCAAAATGCCCCCAAAATAGTTGTCTTGGGTGGGAACAAATTTGTATGCAAAACCTTCCAAAACATAGGTCTTTTTGAAAATTTTCAAATATTCAAAAAATAGGGGTCTTTGGGTGAACATTTTTCTCCCAAAAGGCGGTCTTTGGTGAAGTGGAAAACTTTCCAAAAAGGTGAGTCTTGGGTGACAATTCTGGCTCGAAAAATGGGGAATTTGAGGAAGCTCCTTCCCAGGAAAAGTTGGTCTTTGGGAGGGAAACTCTGGCCATTTGGAGGAAATTTAGACATTAGATATTAAGGGGAATGTGAGAAATGCAACTATCTTCCTGGGAAATTTACATTTTACAAACCCCGGGTGACATGAACGTGTGTCAATCTCATCAGTGATCGCTTCTGTTTCAGGAACGGTAATGTTTCAGTGGATCTGTTCCCGGTTACTCAGCTAGCGGGACACCGCGCGAAGCGCGGGCCTCCCCCACTAGTTTAAAATAATAGAAGGCATCTCTTTTGTCCTATTTCAATTTATGTCAATATGGGAAAGCCTGGGGGAAAGCCAGGTGGCATTTCTTTCCAATAGTAGATAACTCTTAGTAAGTAAAGTATTGTCATGTTAGGTAAGCACGGATTCGGGTCAATAGAGTTATAAAAGAAACTTTAAATCCAGGAACTGGCACTATTACTTACAATTGTTTTCTTTTTTGTTATGCGTTCCGACATACAGTAACAAATTACCATCGTACTGCAAATGTCAAGCTGGTTTGTGCCATGTGAATAAGTATAGCTATGATGAGTCACGCAGCCCCACCCCCCTCCCCTAGGTGGTAGCGAAGACTTATAGCGAGATATTGGCTAATATTTTATTTGATTCCGTTCTGTGATATTTTGTTTACCAAATCGTTTGGTTTTCAAACACTACGCCAACTTTTTTTTCCTTACTTTTAGAAACAGGAATTGCGTACTTACCCGACCGCCGTACTGGCACAGTACCATCATGAGTAGTGTAGTGTTTTGCAAGGACCAGATAAGAAGTTCGGTTCATCTTAAAAGTTACGGCCCGGTTCTGTTTTTTTCCCCCGTGGATTTATGCCGTATGTTGTATTTGTAGGCAAGGACTATGCATGTTATGATATTTTTTTCTACTTTGCAATGAACTTAGAATAAGATAATTTAGTGAATAAAATTAAACAGAACTTGGTCTCAGTTAACTTGCAGCTATTCCATGTATTCCCAATTTACCTATCATGACATGATTGAGTTGTCCCATAAAAACTCCCAGGTAGCTAAGCTAAGGTCTAGACTAGGCCTGGCTAGAGGAAGACTGCAAACCCGATGGGACTGCAGCTACCTGCAAGCCTCTGACTACAGTATCCCACACTAGAAATGACCACATTCTTTTCCTATGGCCTTACGTTTTTAACCCTCTACATTACAAAAAGGTTAAGCACATGATCGGCTCAAGTCTCGACAAGCAAACCAAAAAGTACCAGCCCTTACCCAAGTTAGGCCTACGCCTTCTTCATCAGTAAGGTCTACTTGTGCTGCCCTCTTTCATAGCTAAGGCCTAAGGTGCCTGTTTGTGTATGTTGTATAGCCTGACCACAGCCCGTTTTGTTCAAAGTCCAGACGATTGAGACAAGAGATTCACTCATTTTTTTTTCATCATATTTTACAAGCCAATGACTTATACTTAGCTTTTAAACAGCATTTTGTCATGATATTCCATATCCACCGGGTGTTTCCATAAGGTGACACCCTTCGTTCTTCTGACACCCTTATGATTCGAAACTTAACGAATAAACCACACGGTATTTATTCGCGTTAAGGTTTCCGAATCATAAGGGTTTCGAACGAAGGGTGGGTCACCTTAAATGGAAACACCCCTCTTTCCCCCCCAGCTTTTATCATCATCACGTTTACAACCCCATTTTCCGGATGTGTATAATTTGTGTTCTATTCATTCCAGGCCTATTTATAAATTGTGTTTGTTTGAGGATAGTAACTCACTATTAAATATTATTTTGCTAAAGTCCAATGCTTTAATATGGTTACAGGCCATATAACATATCAGCTTCTCAACTTTTGTGTTCTTCTGGCAGAGACTAGGCCAATCACTTTTCTGTCTGTCCGCCCGTCTATCCGTCTGTCATGTAAACGCTTGTGTACGATTTACTGGAGTTTCGTAATGGCTACGATGCTGTAACTTGCTGGGGGAAGCGGGGTGGATGAGTTCTCTACGTCCTAATTAGATTTTTGGGGCATAAATCAGCTATTAAGTGTCTAATGTGCATAATTTAAGAAATGTTTCCCACAGGCCTTGTGTACAAGTTATCAAGAGTTCCATAAGGTGTATATAATGATGTACCTTGGTGGAATGAAGCAGGTTGAAGAGTTCTCGGCCTGCCTATATTTTTTGGCGTATTTCGAGCAAATTAGGTATGCAATGAGCTAATATGCCAAAATCAACATAATTATCAACATAATACATAATATATCACATAATTCAAATAATCAACATACACATGCTATATTTTTGAAATGTTTACATCGGATAATGCAAATCCTCGCTGCATGACGGCTAATCATATGGTGCACATATTTTTTTGCAATTTGGAACATATGTTATATATTTGGCTTAGGTAATGCAAATGAGCTAATTAAATAGCAAATTGCTGTATTGCTGAAACGGTATGTCGGATAAGCAAAATTTTCCGCTACTGAAAGACTACATGCCATACATCTTGTGTGACACATAAATTGGTGAAAGTTGGGTTTTTGGGTGTAAAATTGCTAATTGTCTAATATGGCCTAATTTAAGAATTTTTTTCCTGCAAGGCTGTGTACAAGTTATCAAGAGTTCCGTAAAAAGATGCGACTTCGAAAGGAAGTATAGGGTTGAAGAGTTGCGCATCTTTTTTGCAATCTGAAAAGTTTGTATATATGTTAGCTTAGGTATGCAAATGAGGCGAATTAAATATGCGTAATGCTGCATTGCTGAAACGGTACATCGATCTAGGCAAAATCCTTTGCTACATGAAAGACATCAGCTTTTGTGTGAAATATAATTTATAAAGTGCAAAGGTACGCGGCACCTCATTTTGTGGGGGGAGTGGGGTGTTTTTTTTTTTTTTTTAATTATTAATGCAACTTCTGTTTTATTCACGGTTCCTCGATATCCTTGAGAACAGCTTATTCACAAAATTTAAGAACTTTTTTGAAGTCGGGGGGGACGAGGTGTGGATCACGAAATGACCCTTTAAGATATTTTTTACTTTTTTTGTGAAAAGCCCCAACGCTGTAACTGTTTCCTCCCGATATTTTATAGAGCTGGTTGGATTACGGCAAACAACAATTTTTTGACCAAAGCTGTCCTACTATTCTGCTAAGAAGTAGAGAGAATAAATACAAAAACAGGGGGGCCGGACCCGATCTGCTGGATTGGGATTTCCAAACGGTAAGTCTTACGTGCATTTTCTATGGCAGCCTCGGTCCCATGCAGTGCCATTACAAAATAAACTTTAACCTTGTTCAATAAGTCTTATCGTGATAATTTTGGAAAAAATTATTGACCTTCAAATCCGTTGGGGGTATTTGATTCACACTTCTGCAAAACAGTGGAATTTCAAAACTGCTCCTTTAGATTTATTTGTGATCCTGGACTTTTATAACCTTAGTCAAGTCTGTCGCGATGTGCGTATAGCGCCATTCTAGTTTATTTGCCGATTGTAAATATTCAAATCAAATATGATAGCATGAAAAAGTGTATCTGAGCTCTCGCTTCTCAGGTTCTACCTGCATCATATTATGATTTTTAAAATGTATTTGAAAATTACACTGTTTTGCCCGAGACCCTGATGGGGACTGTCCAGCATTTTGTTATAATACAGTGTGGTTATTTGTATCCGTCCCACAGTCTAGACGCATAACCCCCCGCAGCCGTCGCGCAAGTGGCTGTAAGCCTGCGAAAACTAACACGGGGATCCGTCTGCTCATTCAGTCCACGGTAAGGGTATTTAGCCGGCTGACTATGTTTTCACGTTTGTAGCCTTATGGACCCATCTTTTTCACTTTCATGCGGGGACAATTAATATTAATTATTAAAGAACAATATACAATGTGAATCTTAAAAGAATTTATTTGGGAATAACGGCCAATTTTTGGAAAAATAAAGATTTGAGGACGTCACGGCATTGATTGGTTATTATTTTGCTTCGGGGGATCCATTCAGGTAAAATTGACGTAGCTGTATCCTACATTGAAAAAACAACCGATATCGTCATCGTACGTCGGTTTTTTTGAATCAGTAGGGAAAAAGTATTTGGGTAGCTGTTTAGACATAATAAACGGTGGGTCTTTGGAAAAACATAATAGCACTTTGGGCAGCAGAGGGTCATGTACAGACCTTGATTTAACATAGTCGGAATTTATATATATCGGGTCGCCCCCGAAGAGCCAACTGATATCTGATACCTGATCACTTGACCCTGGTACCTGACAACGTGACTACCAAACTATTCATCTCGTTAACCACGCCACGTCTATAACTACAATACGGCAAGGCACCAAGCATTCTGTATCTCTGTTGTCACACAAGTCGTAATCGATCAGATGTGAGACTATACATGTGGTTCTGTACGGGAGGGTAGAACACGATCTGTTCGATTTGGGCATTGGGGATTTTCAACGGTAATTTGTGAAAACCTGCCCTAAACATGCATTTACTATGGCAGTCTCGGTCCCAGTTGCATTAAAAAATCATCTCTTAAACCTTTGTTCCAAAGATCTTAGTAATATCTATAAATTAAGAAAATATGAAGTTCACAGCAATCATGCTTCTGTTAAGTTACCTGTGCATAACTCAAACTCCATAAACTTCCCTCCCCTGCAAAAGTAATCTCTATCAACAATAATACCGCTTGAACATACGCCGCCATGCTAAGAGCGATGCGCTCTGTAGGCCATGTGCGCAACGGCGATACACTCTAATATCAAAACAGCAGCAAAACAGCCTATTATATTTATTATACATAAAACCCCAAAACCATTGCACTCCTGGATTAGATAAACCGGATATGATGCAACAGCTGTTTTGAGAAAATGCATGGTCTATTAGTATTCGTATAGCTCCAATCACTGGCAAGAGCGGATTTTGCTGTAATTGATATACACTTTTTCAGTGCACAGGGACTCGATGTACCAGCCCGGCGAATTTGAACGCCTGCGAATTTGTAACTTGTAATTTTGTTGGAATTACAAATAATTATCGTATAGATGGGCAGCACAAGTTTTGATCAAACGATTGACTTCGATTTGAGGTACGCCATACCCATCAATAGCTGCAACGTTTATGGACGCGATTTCTCTCAATTCTTCACAGATTATGGTATAATCAAAGTAAAATGATACACACACATTATCAAAAGTTTACTTATAGAAAAACATGTACAGTGTGATCAAAAAAATGGGCCCTGATTGTGTCCGTAATTTTGCATCTTAACATATGTTTTATTAGCTTTAGCCATACATATTGATGTGGTATAGACCGAGCTGCAGTCTTTTAAAGTAGTCAGTTTTATCCTTATCCACGGATTCCCATTTAAATGCAAGGCAGTCAACGAAACAAATCACTCTCCAAAATGATGGGTGGTATGTCCATGATTATGTTAATTTAAGTGGTATCTTAATGGTGTTAAACCCAGTGATAATAGTAAAATGTATCTGAAACACTTTTGAAAAATATGTGGCATATTTTGGTCTACACATAAAGGCAATACTTACATACAGTGCATTTTATACCCCAAAAGATTGTCACGGATTTTTGTTCCTTGAAACCAGAAACTGGTACATCAAATTATTATCAAGTTACTTCATTGTTCAAATGATTTGTATGAGTGATAAAGGTGTAGCAATGTATACAGAGGGCATCAATAGTAAATTGTGGGGTTAAATATCATCACATTACTCCTACACTCAATAAATACCCCAATTTCCTTCTGGACATGGATTTGCTGCCATGAATATTCTAATGTGAATCCGTGGACTGAGTGCAAAACCGACTACATGAAGTTAAAAGTAGGGGGCCTTATCTTGGGATTTACAAGCTAAACCCCGGATAAAAAAAAAAAAAATTAACGTAAACCCTAGTTGACAGTTCGTTATCCTATAGAGGTTTACGCTCGTTATTTGTGGATAAGGCGAACATGAGACACTGATTCTTTTATAAACGTGTGTTATATTCAAAACTACTGTGTGCTGTCAATACGCCTTAACTAGTGGCATATAAGCATATATTGCACTTTTACGTACGATTATACACCGGAGTTGCCATTTTGAATTTTGGGCAAATGGCTTCAACATGTTCAATGAATAATGAATGAATTGTTTATTATTTCCCCCTTGCAATTTGGACTTTATCGCAATTTTATCTTAATGGGCTCTACCTTATCGTCAGCCTTGACCACCACACAATTCGTCCCATTACCTCTCACATTAAAATGGTATGTCAGATTCCAATTGAAATTAAGGTATGTTGGCAACTGCTTTCCATGAAAAACACAAATATAATTATGTTTTGAAAATGAGTGGGGCACAATGAATCATTAACAACGACGAAAAACACAAACACAGTCATATTTACCTAATACTTGCGAGGATTCAAAAGAAACGCCTATTGTAGTGAGGAATAAACACAATAAAAGACTTTCAAATACAAAAAAAAAAATCCCAGGACTAATGTTGAAATTGATGTTTATGTAAAGTCCTCAGCCGCAAATCCAAATCTCTGCACACAGACACACACACACACACACATATTTTTTATCTTTACGATATTTTATAAACTACTATAATTAACTGAATTCATCTGAATAATGTGCTATTTTGACATGTATATGTTATTTCTAGGTAGACTCCCGGACTATTGCAAGGTTCTCCAAATAGGTTACTGCTGGCTAAAACGTCGCACGTTTGTTTTCCATCGCAAAGTCCCTGAACAATACTCAAACTGTTGATATTGCTACAATTAGCTCGATCGGGGTAATCGCAGACAATGGGAATTCTTCGTCCATAGAAAGCCATATCAACTGAAATCAGTTCTCCTTCGTCACACCCCAGATGAAAAGTACCATTTTCACATATATAATCGTTGACTCCTGAAATTTAAGCAATGAGAGTATTTGGTTAAACTAGCCTTTATACCTTATCATTTTGGATAACATGCTAATGATAATATTCATTTCCTTAACTCACAACCCAATAAAAGATCTGCTTCAAGTTACTCGCGTACATAAATAAACGAATAAAATAGCGAAGAAGTATCAAGCCATAATGGGGGCGGACAAATGAAAACATTTTCCAAGACGAGGGGATTTTATGACTATTTTTGAAATGGATAATGAGTTTTGTATATGAAGTCAATAGGATATTTTGCTTTTTTTGATAATAAAGAATGAAAATAGGAAGGGAGTTCCATATGCGGAGTACAGAGATTTAAAATGATTTATGCCCAAGAGCTCCTTATAGATGCGCGTATTTGGGACGAACAGTTTTGTTTTATCAGAGGTTGAGTCAATACGAGTGTGGTATGAAGAAATTCAGAGAGATGCTCTGGTCCATGGCCATTGATGCATACATTTTGACCTTAAAGCGTTAACACTTAAGTGCCCAAGGGGGGGGGGGGGGGAAAAAAAAAAAAAAAAAAAAATTTAATTTTTTGCGATTTCTCGGTTACGCAATCAAATTTTTTGCTATTGTCTGATTTATGAATACGCTTCTCCTAAATTAAAATAATTAGGTTGGATCCCTAGGACCCCCCCCCCCCTTGGGCACTAACGGAAGTGAAAAAATCAAGATATTTTACTAATTAAAAATTAAAGTAATTAAATCTTGGGATTTATTTGCTTAGATATATACCTAGGTAATTAATTAATAATTAATAATACTCAAATCAAATAACATTTTATATGGGCTACTGATCATCAATTTTTTAATTTTGCCATGCCGTGCTCTTAACTGTGTAAGTCTATGGGAAAAATAAGGCGAATTTGAAGTTTCTGAGAAAAATACAAGTTGGTATAAATTTGGCTATATTTTGCAATGATTATTTTAATTGGTTATCCTAGAGTAGATATAATGAATTATTTTGGTTCACAACCTTATATTGGAGTTGCTGAGGATGGAAATGTGCGAACCACTCTTTTTCGAAGAGTGACAATTGCAATTGGCCATAGGTCATAGGTCAAAGGTCGGATTTTCTGTTTGATTGTGGGTATGTGGTTCTTACGTGACACTCATTTATTTGTGTTAGTGTCATGATCAAACTCCCACGGGAAAGTGGTTATCTGGGTTGGGTCCCTAGGAACCCCCCCCCCCTTGGGCACTAACGGAAGTTTTTTTAGCTAGGGCACTTAAGTGTTAATGCATATTTGGCCAGTGGAGGTCATTTGGAACGGGTGTTATGTAACATTAGTACAGGAAAATTAATTAAAATAATGGTTAAATCTCAAAATAATTGCATCAGAATCAATTTTGGTGTGATGTTGTTATACTTAGAAATGATGAGAAATAACATATCAAAAGTCTACAAGTATAGGTAGCGGAGAAAATGTATTTGCAGGAGGCAAAGTTTGTACTGTGGGAAAACATAAAGTAGGTATGATTGTATTGAAATCTATACCAACATTTTGGCCATCTCCTAAGGATTAAAAAAGTATAGTTTGCCCTACATGTGGGTTCTAAAGTTTTAATAGTTATATGGCAATAAAGGTTCAAAATCATCCTGAGGTAATTCTCAGAATGCTCCGATTCTTTCCAAAATGGTCCCAAATTCGTCATATAGTCGCAATAGATCGCAGGATATAATACTTGCACTCATTACACCATGTGATCATGTAATTAGAGGTTAAAATGTAACAATGGTCTTTATATCCTATATGGAGTCATTGATGTTTATCATCTAATTTATATAGTAAAATGTCAAATGCAATAACTTGGTATAGGTTAGAACAAAAACAATTAGACCTCTTTTACTTTTAACCCCTGTACAAAATATACCCCCTATTTTTTATATGAGCAGCACCAATTTCGACAAAATCCACACAGATACGCAAAACATCTACTGAATGAGAAACAAACAATATCCCCTTCCTTTAGCAAAACAGCTGCAGAGAAGTTTTTCAAAAATGTCAACAGTGACAGAAAGCGTAACTACAGAGACCACCAACGCCGACCAAGGCATTCAACCCTAAACCACCTAGTCTGTCAGAGTTAAACAGCTATCTTCAGAAAAGAAGAAATACCAGTACTCCAGGTACCAATCGCATCCCATACTTAGTGTGGAAAAACGCCCTCGAACAATCCGGCTACTACATGAAGTTATTTGCAATATTATGGAGAACAGCCGCAATACCTGGGAGTTTGTGAACGGGAGAAACCATCCTTATATCCAGAGAATACTAGTGATCCCTCATGCTTCAGGCTCATCACACTCAAGAATACTAGTAGTAACGTCGGAATGGGTATTCTCGCTCACAGAACCATCAACTACCTGACAGAAAATTATGTCGACCAATCCATTCAGAGCCTGAGGGGTTTCATGGAGAAAATGTCAGAATGTGTGGAACACACAGAAGCACTAAGTGAAATGCTCAAAGATGCCAAAAAGAATGGTAAACTAATTGTGACAACATGGCTGGACCTGCAAAATGCATACGGTACTGTACCACACTGTACTCCTTTCATCTCTATCCATCCTTTCGCAACCAAGTTGGATAGGATAGGTGAATCAATCTGGTTGGCTCGACAGATGAGCCAATTAGGTTGGTTTGGCAGGTTGGCTTTATGGCTTGTCTGGGATACTAGGTTTCTGATCCCAATGTAGGATTTAGAGGCGCCTGATCCTCGGTATAATCACGACTCAATTAGTGATGCCTATCTGGGGTACAGGACACATATCCCAAGTATTGCGGTGAAGGTGCAACCCCACACGGACATCAGGGGATAGGGAGGTGTCTCAGGACACTTTCTACAATGGCGATAGCATCCTCCACCTCTCTTTTGTCTTGTAAAACAGCGTGGGTGCCAACTGGTGCTGTGACTACTCCCTCTCTCTTTCCTATATACTTAGATCAACCCAACTATGGTGAAATAGTACCTGCTGGCTTGTAGGTTGGTTTGTGTGTGCGAAAAAGGCTAAGGGTCCATCCCTGACAGAAAAGACAACTGCTGCCTTACAGAGTGTCACCGTGAAAGACAAAGGCTAAGGGACCTTCTCCAGCAGAAAAGGGTGCTGGAGACCTGGCGAATCCCAGCTACTATTTAGCTAATTGACAAGAGAAATAGTTCACAACGTAGCACCAGGGTTAAAGCCCCTGATTTAAAGTCTGTGCATCCTGAGTCAACATTGGTCTATACCAATACGTATGATGGATTGGTCCTAAAGCCTGCTGGACGGTCCAACCCTGATATTGGCAAAAGATGCATGAACAACTTTGTTAGACGCAAAAATACTTTCATCAGCACATTTAATGTCCAGACACTGTCAACAACAGCCAAGAAAGAAGAACTCGTGCATGAAGCACAACTGTATGATATCGATGTCATCTGCATACAAGAACACCGCATTGTGCACAGTGAACCTCTACTACAGGAGAATATCCATGGATATGCACTTATTACAGCCTCTGCCTGGAAGAACAAGAGAAATGCAGCTACAGGAGGTGTGGGGTTTCTTTTATCACCAAAGGCTCTCAAGTCATATGCCAACCTTGTCTACTTTAATGAGCGCGTCTTTTACCATGACCTTTCCACTGCCAACAGAACAGTTCCAGCCCATAATCTTCTGTACATCCCTGGAGATTACAATGCTAAGCTTGGGCCTGACGACGCGCTGTTCACTTGCAACAACGAGTCCAACAGAAATGGAACAATTTAACCTTGTTGCCACTAACTCAAAATTCCAAAATCAAGCAGGTAGACTGTGGACACAACCGTCGCCCAAATGGAGAACTTGTCCAACTGGTCTATATTCTGGTCAGAAAGGAGTGGATTAACAGCATTAAGAACTCAAGAGCCTACAACACTGTTGAAGCTGTTAAGTCTGATCGCAGAATTGTCTCTTGCAGGAGCCAGATAAGTTATCGTCAGAGTAAACCCCTCCCAGAGATCACATGAAAACAATTGACTGGAGGAAGGTAGTGGGGGATACAAAGCTTTGTGAGCAGTATACTGTAGCAGTACATAACAGGTTCAACACTCTTGTTGATGAGCTTGAAGACAAGAACTCCAGCGCGCGCAGTATATGATGTCCTCACTTCAGCCAACAAAGAAATGGCATTGGAGATGCTACCTAGAAGAAAGAAGAAGACTACTGCCTTTGCCTCAAACGACAAAGTCAGCAAAGCCAGAGAAAAACTGAAGTCTGCAGCCAAGAAGCACCGTACTAAATCCACCAGAAGCTCCAAGCAGAACCTTGATGCTGCTAAGGCTGCACCTGATGATGCTTACAATGTGGTGCTTGAGGAGCATGTTAAGTCCAAGGCTGAAGCACTTGACGCCCTACATCGTGAAAACAAGCATGCTGCTGCCTGAGAGGCCTTGAGGGAGCTGACGTTAGTTCACTACTTGGCAAGCCAGTTCAGAATAACACTAACCTTGATGAACCTTTCTTCAATCACATGATAGCAGACTCCCTACCCTCCCTTTCACTATAGAGGAGCTTCATCTCCCTGAAGAAACTGAATAACACCAAGACACCTGGTCCCGACAACATTCCTGCAGTAATCTGGAAGAATCCACTATTCCATGATCAACTGTTAGAATTTGTAACAACATCTACATGGGAAACAACCACTGCCTTTCATAACATCATTCATCATTCCTCTACCAAAGAAAGGCGACCTCCAACAACCCCAAACTACAGAGGAATCACACTGTCACCACTGGCCTCTAAGATCTACAACTCCATGCTGCTCAACAGAATCACTCCTCACATAGCTCCCTTCCCAGAGGACCAGACCGGTTTTCGCAAGGCAGATCAACACTTCCCAGATACTTGCCCTCAGAAGGAACATAGAAGAGTTGAGAATTTTCCAAGAGAAAATCTTCAATTGTGTTTGTAGATTTTTCCAAGGCTTTTGACAGTGTAAACAAGGATGTAATGCTGCATATTCTCGCCAACTACGGTGTCCCAGATGAGACTGTCAAGGCAATTGCCATCATGTATGATAACCCATATAGCTTTTGTGCAGACCATGGATGGCCCAACTACTGGAATCCTCCAAGGAGATACTCTTGCTCCCTGTCTCTCACCATTTACGTGTCGTCTGGTCACACAGCGCCGACCATTTTTGAATCTTGGCAAACCTTGGCAAATCTTCACTGCGTTAGGGAGTTATCAACCACGTCATAATCGGCTAAGCGTGGGAAACTCCACGTACACACAGTGTCAGATAGCGTTGATTCGGATTTTTGTACATTGCGGTACACTGAGATTGGCAATATACTTGGCCTATCGTAACGATTTACGCACCAAAATATTCCTAACGAAATGTCTAGTTAGCGGACTAGTTTATAATATAGGTTTATTTTTGGGGGAAAGACGAAAAAAAACGTGAAAAATACGATTCCATACAAGCATTTTTCTTACCTTATCAGCTCTTATCAGCTGGCTCAATCCTCGATTGCTGCTGTCATCATGCCAAAAGCGTCAGGCTTACAAAAACTAGTGAGCTAAGGGGTCTTTTTGTCAGGAACCCGTTTCTAACATCAGATTGACCACCTGATTCGTTGATTTCGCGATATCCAAGGTACAGCGAAACCGTTTTTTATTCCTTGTTTCAAGCTAATCGCAGAGCCTTTACAAAACACAAAAGCGTTTGGCTGCTAGGAGTCCCCACGACGTAGCGAATGTCTAAGAATAGCCGGCCAATTAGCGATACGGATACGAAATAGGTGGCGCTGTTTGCCAGCACTGAGATGCTATGGGAGCATAAATGGTGTGCTCTTTGTAGTCGTGGTTGATTACATCCTCACACAAAGTCTTGACATCATGAACGATAAAGGACTTATTACCATCAAATCCAAGCGTTCTAGACGTCACCAACGTCAGAATCTCGCATACCTTGACTATGCAGATGATCTAGGTCTAACAGCTGATCTGATATGTGGTGCACAAGATCTACTAACATCACTTGAGAATGCTGCAGACAAAGTCGGCCTACATCTAAATGCCAAGAAGACTGAATATATAACCGTCAATGGGGAAGGAGATCATCAACATATCTGCCCAAAATGTCCCAACACAAAAGGTCAAGGACTTCAAGTATCTAGGGTCCTATGTTGCCGACAGCAAGAGAGACTTCCTAGTCACGCAAAGGACAAGCTTGGAATGCCTGCAATAAACTACACCACTTATGGCAATCTGGTATCTCCAATTCTTTAGAGCCTGTGTAGAGAGTATCCTGTTATATGGATCTGAGACCTGGACTATGAAGAAAGAGCTACAGGATAGACTGGATGGCACTTACACCTTTCTTCTCATGCGAGTACAAAACATATCCTGGCGTGAGCACAAGACCAAAGCACATAAAATCAAATCAAATCAAATCACAGATATATCTTCTGTTGCCCAACTCCGTGCACGATTTGCCGGTCACTGTCATTGTGCGATTGATCAAGTAGTCTCAGACGTCACATGTTGGAAGTTACCTTGCCAAACAGGGGTCGTCGCCCCTTTAACTACATTGATGTGATTGCTCGAGACATCCAGCAGGATCCATCTGACATCCCCAACTTAATGACAAACAGGGACATTTGGCGCTACATGGTGAACAGCATCTCGGCTGGGGCCGTTAGATAGGTAGATAGTACCACACAACCTTGCAAAGTACTCCATCTCTACATGGCCTTTCGCACTGCTGATGATCCAGTCTTACCAATGCCTAAGACAGAGCCAACTAACATTCTGAAGAAGGCCATCTCAATGGATGAGGAACACAAACAAATAGTATTCCCTCCAGAAATCAATGAGACAGCTAAGAGATCAGATATCACCATATTTTCTACCAAAACAAAGACAGTGATCGTCATAGAGCTAACGGTCCCTATGGAGGCAAGAATAAAGTGCAAATACCAAGTGGCGGTTTTTTTTTTTTTTTTTTTTTACTAACATCACTTGAGAATGCTGCAGACAAAGTCGGCCTACATCTAAATGCCAAGAAGACTGAATATATGACTGTCAATGAGGAAGATGATCATCAACATATCTGCACAACAGATGGTAGCCAACACAAAGAGGTCAAGGACTTCAAGTATCTAGGGTCCTATGTTGCCGACAGCAAGAGAGACTTCCTAGTCACGCAAAGGACAAGCTTGGAATGCCTGCAATAAACTACACCACTTATGGCAATCTGGTATCTCCAATTCTTTAGAGCCTGTGTAGAGAGTATCCTGTTATATGGATCTGAGACCTGGACTATGAAGAAAGAGCTACAGGATAGACTGGATGGCACTTACACCTTTCTTCTCATGCGAGTACAAAACATATCCTGGCGTGAGCACAAGACCAAAGCACATAAAATCAAATCAAATCAAATCACAGATATATCTTCTGTTGCCCAACTCCGTGCACGATTTGCCGGTCACTGTCATTGTGCGATTGATCAAGTAGTCTCAGACGTCACATGTTGGAAGTTACCTTGCCAAAACGGGGGTCGTCGCCCCTTTAACTACATTGATGTGATTGCTCGAGACATCCAGCAGGATCCATCTGACATCCCCAACTTAATGACAAACAGGGACATTTGGCGCTACATGGTGAACAGCATCTCGGCTGGGGCCGTTAGATAGGTAGATAGTACCACACAACCTTGCAAAGTACTCCATCTCTACATGGCCTTTCGCACTGCTGATGATCCAGTCTTACCAATGCCTAAGACAGAGCCAACTAACATTCTGAAGAAGGCCATCTCAATGGATGAGGAACACAAACAAATAGTATTCCCTCCAGAAATCAATGAGACAGCTAAGAGATCAGATATCACCATATTTTCTACCAAAACAAAGACAGTGATCGTCATAGAGCTAACGGTCCCTATGGAGGCAAGAATAAAGTGCAAATACCAAGTGGCGGACTGAAAACAGAGGATGGTCTACATACTACTTTCCAATAGGAGTAGGAAGCAGATGTTTCTTCAATACATCAGTCAACAAATGCCTGGCATCCTTGGGCATTCCTAAAGGGAAGAGGAAGGCTATAACCGATACAGCAGCCAAATTTGCACTCAGAGTGAGCTATGTCGTCTGGCTCAGCAGAAGCTCAAAGACATTCACAACTCCAGCAATATGCTCTGAGGGAAATGGAATGGTTGAGCGCTCACAAAACCAGGTTCAACCCGCTAAAATCTGGTCCAAAGCCCAGACCTCTGAACCCACAAATCTAGACAAAGATATACTGCATAAGGTGATTTTCCCTACTAAGTCACCTTCACAGAGGGAGATATAGAGTGCTTATCATAAAACGGATAAAAGTAGGCTCCGAAGGTGACAGCGCTGGTGTTCTACCAATGAACTATTCCTCGTCTTCGATGCTTTAATGCATCCCTAAGAGGAGTACTAAAAGGAAAGAGAATGTAAGAATCTGATAATAGTTACAATTTCTCATAGCATCGCTTGCGGATTTCTGAGACAAAACATGTATCCAAAATAACATAGTTACCAACTGAAAATTCAAACGAGTCACATATAATGTAACAGGATTACAGTACTCGCGAAGATCAATCGATCACAGCAATATACTAATTTCTCACATGGAGGTCCTGGAGAGAATCAGATCCAAAAACCTTTTCCTTAAAGAGACATGAGGAGATTTCCAGGAAGAAGCGCCCCCAATTTTTCTCGAATCCCGGTTGTTTACATATTTGGGATGCTTACCAATGTATGAGATCATACCTGAAGTGAATAAGCCGAATACGCCGTCTTTATGTAATAAGATGATGATTTAGCACTTTCTGTCGTGCACGACATAAACTCAAAGCACGGTGTTCTATGGGGACAATTACGATAGTCAGGCAAGTTCAAAACAAGGTTTGTGGTTTTCTTTCGTGCTTGTTTTTCCAATAAACCTTCAAAACGTTCTCAGTAGGTGGTCTACATCCGATCCAGTGGAATTTGAGAGAAATTTGTATCCTAAAAAAATCTCCTCATGTCACTTTAAAAAAGTTTACCAACTAATTTTAACATAGCAACCCAGATTTCTGAAATCAGCATCTAGAACATCAGGCCAGAGTGAAGAAGATTTTAAAAACAATCGCTAACTCATAACCAGTACAGTGAGGTGTTTCCGAGTTGTTTAACAAATCCCTCCGATAAGGATGTACATTTTGGAAAATATTAATACCTTCCTTTCGAAGAACTTTCCGGATGGACAGTTGAGAATAATTTTAAATAGAATAATAGGATACGAAAAGTCAATATGATACAATAGATATAATACAATAGATAATATACAATAGATACAATAGAGAGATCGTATAGTTACCTATTATTTCAACAGTAAAGTTGCAGCTATCTTGATTATCAAAGTAGTCAATCGCAAGACATTCTACGCGTGTTTCTCCAATACTAAAATTTGATCCTGATGCAGGAGTACATACCACCGTCGGGTCAAGATCGACATTGTCAGTGGCTTCTGGAAGCGGCCAGTTGACCATCTTGCCTTTAAACTCTCCAGAATCATCAATGTCTGTTACGTTTGCAGGACAACCCTCCAAAACCGGTGGTATCAGCTCTGATTGAAAAAGAGTTTTAAACACTGAGAGGGTGTTTCCGTAGGGTGACCACTTCTTTCTGACACACTTATTATAAATTGGAAACCTCAACGAAATAAGCCACACGATTTATGTGGTTTATTCCGTTAAGGTTTCCGAATTCAAAGGTATCAGAAAGAAGTAGGTCACCTTATAGAAACACGTCATTGAGAGTAATGCAACGATCATTCATGAGCATTTATCATATTTGATTTTGATGTCGAATACTTTTAACGTCAAAAAGGTATTCCACATCGAATACTCGACGTCGAATAGAGAGCATACGTCGGCTCAAAACTATTTGATATGGAATACCTTTGGCGACGTCAGAAAGGTATTCCACGTACGAACAAATCCAGATTAAAGATGTCCGCCTTGAAACCGGTAATGATTTTCTTCATTTTACCGAGTTCACCCAAAATCATCTCGTATTGCCAACTGCGGCTAACAGGTGAAATATGTCATATAATATATATTTTACTGGTTTATACTTTTATCTTACGTGCAATACTTTTTGACGTAACAAAAAAAAACTATTCGATATCCAGATTGAAGTACAAACCGGTTCTTATCCATCATGTACTCTAATTCGTAGATATTTATTTACATAACTATAATAACCTTGAGACAAACGGCAAGTGTTTTATTCAAATTTTATTCTTTAACCTGGCTGAGTGCAACAAAATACTTACCTCTAATTTCAACCCTGAAAATACAACTTCCTTCGTTGCCGGTTAGATCGTAGCTATGACATTTCACCACTGTTCTTCCAATACTAAAATTCGATCCTGATTCATGGGAGCATTCCACTGTCGTACTCGAATCAACATTGTCAATGACTTCTAGAGGTGGCCAGCTCATGCTCTTGTCGTTAACCCCTCCAGAATCATCCAACGCCGTTATATTTGAAGGACAGTTTTGAATAATCGGTCCTGTTGCATCTAAATAATATTTGAGGTGATAAGTCTTATGGATAGTATAGAGAACTACACAGCTGGTTTATCACTCTGTTTATCGCTCTTTCATCCATCTCTCGCTTTCTTTCCTTAACCCCTACCCCACCACCTCTCATCGCACTCTGCACCCTCTCCCTCCCTTTATTTTAAAAACAATAGTCCATACGTACCCAAGACCACCCAATTCACATAGCAGGAACCTTTTAAAATGCTATTGCTATTCAGCAGGTACCTGTTATAACTGTCTCATGTATACACTGCATACAGTGCTATCATATAACAATAATATTATCGCTTTATTCCGTAAAGTTTATGTAGGATTAAAATCAATCTCCTCCCACATCCTCCCTCGCTAGTGTAGTGGATAAGAGCATCGATTTATAATGCAGGTATCACAGGTTCGAATCCAACCATGGCCTTTTTAAAATAAATGTATTTCAATATTATTTTAGAGCAAAGAGAAACGTTACTAAGTCCAGGGTTGGAAATACGCGTGTGCAATACGTTAAGGAACAGTAACCCTTTCCACCGGTACCTGCTGTATAGCACTGTATGTAGTGTATACATTGAGTCAGTTATAACAGGTACCCGCTGAATAGCATCTACCAGTTATAACAGGTTCCTGCTATGTGAATTGGGTCCCAAGACATATACAGATGAAATAACAAATTCGTAGGTTTCAAGTTAAAAGAAGACAATTCGATTTTCTTTCGGTAAACAGAACGGATTTGTACCGATAGGGCGCAGACATTATTTGTTTCGGCAGTGTCTCTTTTTGAAAACCCTGATATAGAAGCCAGCGGAGAAGCATCACGTGACCAACATGCTTCTGCCACAAGAATGTACTCTGATAACTTCCAATCGTATTAAAAAAATGTTCTGAACATTTCAGATGTCACTAGCAAAGAAAAAACAAACAACGAAAAACGGAAGTAGACGACTTTCTGTACCACCTGTAAATAATAATCTATTTTGTTCTGAATAAAATTTAAAAAACGAGGTCAAAAGCGAAAACAATGTACACATTACAAATATACATTATACTTGGTATGCATATTATTTCACTGAAAAACGTTATTTTACCTTTCTAGTTGGCAACGTGCGGTTTCCTTAAGGGACAGTTTGGCAAACGTGTTTTGCACGTGCGCAAGGCAATCTACCCCCCCCCCTTTACCTCCTTCTATCCATGTTTAAAAATGGTAAGTTGTTTGGTTAATATCACATTCTTAATAAGTACTGCTAGGATTGAGTGCCTAACCGGTAGCTACATTTTAGATGGCCAAAACAATAATATTGCTTAGGAATAAGATATTCTCACCTGTGACGAGCACCGTGAAGTTACATGTCTCTGCATTGTTTACGAGACATGTGACATAAGACACTCCTAAGTAGAAAACGGATCCGGGTTCAGGATTGCAAACAACACTGTTAACTTCTTGCTCCATTCGATTGGACCAAAACACGTGAGTGTAATTTGTGGTATCACTAGCGTTCCAAACTATGTCTCCGTCACAGGGCAATCCTGCAAAAATGTATGGTAACAAGACGAATTGATTTCACCTTCAATACATAAGAGAGAAAAAGAAAAGTTACGGATTTTGGTTCTGCATAAAGTTGTTGGGTCAAAGCTTGCCAAACAAAATTAATTTTCTTTCATGACTTTGTTCGTCTTCCTTCCATTTCGAATAAATTATGTAACATACCGTCCAAGTTAATTGAACACACACACAATATAGAAGCTCAATATTTATTTGTGATTTAGTATTATCAAGTAATTGTCAATTAATTTCACACTTGCTTTTTGATGTGGTTGCAAAAACAGCGTAAATGGGCATGCCCCTCCGTCTAGTGCTGGATTTCCTGCTCATGTATTTTGTTGTTTGCCTTTGAATGACGTAGGAGATTAACTCATCCTTTAGTTTATCAACATTTCGTTTTAAGGGTAAGTGCCTTTTAACGATACATTTACAGAGAACAATTATCGCTTGGTTAATGCTTAACGTACCTTTGAGGTGAAGTATAAATTGGCATTTGGTTGTAAGGCCGGCAGAATCTGTAGCCGTGCATTCGACACTTGTTTGACCGTAATGGAATTCTGATCCTGACGGCGGTATACAAGAAACAGTCGGAGTGTGTGCCAAGTTGTTATCAGTAGCTATCGGGTAATCATATTCGATTAATTTCGACGTTTGATTTTGATAATCTAAATACGTAACCACGTCAGGACAGGGAGGACTAAACGTTGGCGGGTCTGCATCTGTTTTGAGGGGAAAAGTATTATAAATTTTGTTACTAAAGTTATCGAGAAAATGGCAAATATTAAATTTGAGATGCATACATTATCCCACTTTATTCAACTAACCTTGGCATCAAGTTATTAATACCTGTGTGTGGTGTGCATGATTTTTGAGATATCAAGAAGGTAAAAAAGTAAAGGTAAAGGGGACGGACCTGTGTACACAGGAACGGAGTGCCCATCTCTCTTTCGAAGCGATTGGGCCAGACTCCACCATATAATGTTGCTGTAGGGGGGATCGCTACACCTCCTCTACAGCGAGTCTGTTACCTTCCCAACATTGAATAATGCTGGTGTGGCAGGAGATATTGTCCTCCGGGCTCACAGTCCGGGAACAATGGTGAACAATAGGGCAATCGATTCAGTTGACTCTGCACGCAACATTAGTTCCACGCTTTATTCCGTTGTCGTCTATGGAGCCCGGACTATGAATCCTGCCGGACCATATCTCCTTTCACACCGGTACCCATTTATACACCTGGGTAGGGAGGAGTAATTGAGGTAAAGCGCCTTACTCAAGGGCGAAACACATTGGCCTCAGTGGGGCTCGAACTCACAACCTTTGGGGTGCGGGTCGGGCGCTTTATCCACTGGACCACATGTGCCCTCGAAGGACAGGAAGGACAATTTTAAACCATTCCACTGGGAAGCATTCACAGAGTGTGATCAAACCCTCAATGATTCTCCTTGATTATCATTTAACCATGATGAGTTGACGTTGTCCTCCTGCTGGGTGGGTCCCCGTGTGCATGAGATGTGCCCTAAGTTACTCTTCACAGCCATGGACTAGACCATCAGACATACCAAAAAAGTGAGGGTAGACTTTTACTACCCCGGCACTTTTTTCGCTAGACGGCGTTTTCAAAATGGCCGCCAAAATGCCATTTAACACCATATAATGACGTTTTCATAGCCACTTTATGGGGTGAAATGGTCCATTTTTGTAGTGTTTTCCTTTATTTTTTTATGTCAAATGTATAGAGTGGTAAAATTCACTACTTAAATGTATTCCTAATGGAGGGCGCTTTTCAAAATGGCCGCCAAATGTAATTTAGCACCCCATAAATTCATAATGATGTTCTACTAGCCAAAAAATGGGATGAAATGGCCAAGTTTTTCAGTGTTTTGCTATATTTGTTGATGTCAAATGTATAGAGCGGTCACGTTCACCACTTAAAGGAATTCCGAATGGAGGGCGTTTTTCAAAATGGCCGCCAAATGCTATTTAACACCTTGCCATAAAATGGGTAAAAATGGTCCAGTTTTTAAGTGTTTTCCTATATTTGTTGATGGCAAAATGTAAAGAGCGGTCACATTCACTAATGTGAATGTATTCCTAATGGAGGGCGCTTTTTCAAAATGGCCGCCAAATGTAATTTAGCACCCCATAAATTCATAATGATGTTCTACTAGCCAAAAATGGGATGAAATGGCCCAGTTTGTCAGTGTGTTGCTATATTTATTGATGTCAAATGTATAGAGCGGTCACATTCACCATTTAAAGATATTCCTAATGGAGGGCGCTTTTAAAATGGCCACCCAATGCGATTTAATACCTTGTGATGATGTTTTAATAGCATAAAGGGGTGAAATGGCCTGGTTTTTCAGTGTTTCCCTATTTGTTGATTGTTTTCTCCATTATTTGTTGAGTTACTTTATTCAGTTCTAACAAAGTTGCGGTTTCATTTTCTCTTTTTCTTACAGTTAATTGTTAATTTATTTGTTCAATACTATGCTGTTATTGGTGATATTACAATCTAAGTGCTGATAGGGTTGTGCGCTTAGCCAGCTGTAACCTCGATATGATTGAGCGAAATGATTTGTGGCGATTTCCGATGCATGCATAATTATAATTGGCAATCTTGCTGTGAGCATCTCGTAGGTGGAGAAGAGAAGAAAAGATTTCGAGGACGTACATAGTGAATGATGGCCAATGTTGATGAAAGCTCTGATGAAAGACAAAATTTTGCCGCATGTGGGGAATTTCTCAGACACAGCTTTGGATCATGTGGGTACGTCGCTCAGCTGCAAAAAACAGGCTTGATATTAATCTGATTCTTACAATGACAAATCTGTAAGGACTCTGAACGAAAAACAACGTCAGGTAATGATTAAATTAATAAACAATCAATCGGGATTTACCTTCCTGACGAGATATGGGTTGAAAAATGGTCTAGTTTTGTAGTTTGGTTAGAGTTCCCCATTTGTTGAGGTAAAGTGTATAAAAGGGTCAGAATTAATAAAAGGGCCCCCAAATTCATAACACCTTACTAAGCCTAGTTGGCAACTAAAATGGGGCTTAGTTGCCAACTAAGCCTTGTTGATACTAGTTTGAATTCTTAAAAACCTTACTAGTGCTAGTTGACCATTTAAGAATCTTGCTAAATTTAGAGTTGACCCAGAGCAACTCTAACTCACTAGTTGCCAACTAACATCAGTGAAGAAAACAATCTTATTATTATTCTGTAAATATGTTAATCGTCACAAATCTTACAAACAAACAAAAAATTAAAAATATTGATTTTAAAATGTTATGGAAATTTAAATTAAACAATATATATGATATTATTATATCATCTAATAAGAAAAAATTGGAGTTAGTAAGTAAAAGTTTTTCTTCAATTTTCTTTTCATAACATATGCCCGTAATAGCATCAGTGAAGGGAAAGGAGGAACTTATATTGAAATGAAAATAAAATTTCACCTTAAACATTTCAAAATTAAAAAGAATATTAAAGAATTTTTTAAAAAATTTAGGTTGTTTTTTTGTTTTAAAAATTGGTCTTTGTTTACTAAAGTATATAATGCTTGCTTACGTACCATATGAGCTTTATGAGATGTTACATTTTGAGTAATAAATAGATTTGCTTAGTAGAAAAATATTAAAAATCAACATTTTCTCAAAGGAGTATTAAAGCAGAACTAAGAAATCGTTAATTATTTCTTCAGTGCATGAGTTACCTCTTCTGGTAGTCAAACTCTCGATATATTATAGTATAGGTTATGTTTAGTGTCAGGCCTATATATAATAACGGAAGCTACTACAATTTATACTGACATCATTTTTATCATGGTTTTAAGGTTGATCAAAGAATGTTTTTTATGCTTGAGATGACGAGACTCAAACACACAAAAGGTAGTCCAATTTAAGTATTGAAATTACATTCCACACACTGCACCCAAGGCCATTCCGCCCGAAAGAACCCAATTCTGTAGCAAAAGATGAGCTAGTTGCAAACTAGATTTTCCTAGTAGAACACGTATGTTAGCAAGGTTCTTAGTAAGGTTTATGAATTCAATTTGTTGTAACTCCGTAGTGCAAATGTACTAGGGGAGTTTAGAATCTTACCAGGCGTAGTAACAGCTTCTAAACTAGCAAGGTTTAGGATGGGCCCCGACCCTAAACAGCATCCCGGATAGAGGTGCTTTTCGAGGAATGGACCAGCAAATTAACAGATTTGTAAAAAAAAATATGACTTATAACAAAATGAATAAAATAACTAATTCAGAATTACTCATGCGCAGTAGCAACTCATCCCAGTAGCAACAACTTGAAAGGCCCAGTTTTGTAGTTTTGGTTCATAAACACAAACAAAGGAGGAAAAAAGAATAATGGTTACCATAAGGAGCTTACATTTTGTTATCCAAAAAGATAAAAACTTGTCATATCAGGCATTTTACTCATACAGACCTATCTCTACAATTGTGTGCCATTCAAATGTAATCCTGGGAATGCACATCATAGTAGAGTAATAGCAAAAATGCCATCAGTAAAGAAAAACAGCACTATGATCAGTTGTGACTGACATTGACTGCATGCACAACATGAGAGGAATGATTACGAACATCCAGCCTCTTCTATATCTAGTAAGATTGGGAACCTCATTACTGGAACACCAAAGGAAGAGAAGCCGAAGGCAATGGTATCATCCGCCACCTGAATGACTTGAGTATTTATATTTCTATTGTAGGTGAAGTTTGAGCTGCTCTTTTGGCAGATTACTCAAGGAGAAAAGTTCTGTAATTTCCTTGTTACTATTTGATACCCAGTACATGTCGATCTCGACTCTGTTTATTGGTGAGTATGACCCTCATGGACTTTAACCTCATACAAATAGAGAAACTCTACCAAACTAGACCATTTCAAAACCCATATCTCGACAGGAATGGGTAGAAATTGATGAGGTTGTAATTAATATAATTGGTTAGATGACTTGACCGTGGTTTTTGCTCAGGGAGGTCCTTCCCAGGTTTGTCATGGTAAGAATCAAAGAATATATCAAGCATGTTTGCAGCTGACACAGACTTCCACACATCACGGACGGCTCCAGAATCGGTAAAGTAGGGCGAAAGGAAGAGTTATATACTAAGAGTTATTGGAAACAGACTTATTCATGCAGAACTTTTTATTGAAGTAGTATTATTGTTGTATCAAGATGGTAGGTATACACAATTCCAGCTACACTACAGGCGTAAGTAAAGAGGAACCAGTTCAATATCTTGGTTGACTAACCACTCATTATTTAATCTGCTTTGCGCCCCTGATTTTCCGATTCTGGTGTCCCCCCGCCCCATGCCACACAGAATCGAAAGAGTTGTCTGTACATAAAATCCCAAAATGTGCGCCCAGAATTGCTGTAGCAGGCAATGGGAATTTAATATCACCAATACAGCATTGACTGGACACAATCAAATCATCAAATCAATTTAAAATGAAACATTAACAGAAAATTCATCATATAATAAAAATAACTGTAAGAAAAAAGGAAATTAAACCGCAATTATATTAGGTACTGAATTACTCAACAAATGATGGAGAAAAAAATCAACAAAGGGGAAAATTGTGCCATTTCACCCTTTTTTGGCTATTAAAACACCATATAGGTGTTAAATCGCGGCATTTTGGAAAAAGGGTTCTCCATTTGAATACATTTAAATGGTAAATGTGACCGCTCATACATTGAATCCACAGATAGAGAGCAAAAACACTGAAAAAATGGGGCATTTCACCCCAAATTTTTGGTATTAAAACTCATTATGAGGTGCATTAAATTGATTGGCAGCCATATCAAAAGCGCGTGTCCATTACGCATTACTTTAAGAGGAAGGTGACCACTTTACATATGACATCAACAACTATAGGAAAAACATGAAAAACTGGCAATTTCACCCATTTTTTTGGCTATTAAACATTCATATAGGTGTTAACATAGAATTGACGGCATTTTGAAAAAGCGCCTCAATAAGGAATAATATAAGTGTGAATGTGACCACTCTATCATTGGACATAAACAAAAAAAATAGAAAATACACCACAAAACGTGACATTTTCACCCCAAGAGTGGCTTATGTGAAAATGCAATTTTATATGGTGTTAAAGGCATTTTGGCGGCCATTGAAAAGCGTTCTCCATTAGGAAAAAAAAGTTGCCGGGGTAGCAAAAAGTCTACCCTCACTTTTGTGTTATGTCTGATGGTCTAGAAAATGGCTGTGAAGAGTAACATGGGGCACATCTCATGCACAAGGGACCCACCCAGCCAACCCACTAAGTAACCGATGCTACAAAATTTTATCCCATACAATGTTTTCAAAATGCGTTAAGATCAAGGTAGAATAAATTATTCGTGAAACAATAATAATAATGAGGACTTATAGAGTGCCTTTTTTACAAAGTAGGCAAGGCCGCTGACAGGAAAAAAAGCCAAAAGAGACCACTAAGAGCTAGGAAAAAGATGTGACTTAGAAGACTTTAACGTGAGATAAACTATCAAGACACGGATGTGGTAGGTACTCATTCCAAAGGCGAGACCAAGCAATAGAAAAGGCACGACACCAGCTTTCTTTTTGAAAACGCGGAATACCAAGGAGAGTGCAGAATCTGAGCGAAGTGTTAAGTGGACTTATGAGTACGAGGATGAAAATAAGAAGACAAGTAATCAGGAGATTGAAATGCACAGATTTAAAAGTCTGAAGGAGAATTTTGACATGTATCCTGTGATTAATCGGTAACCAATGGAGAGAATACAGAAGCGCTCGACATGAGGGCGACCGGGGTTTCTTGAAAATGATGCAGCTGATTTTTCTTAAGAACTCTTTAAGACGGTTTAGATAGTCAACCCAGTTAATCAATACCATACATTCAGAGAGTTGCGGGCGGCATCATTCTTTTCTACCCTTAGATCTGAATGTGTTGTAGGCGCGCCCTCATTTTTCACCTTCCGTACCCTCCCCTCGTACTACAACTTTGTTTAGCCCTCAATTAACTTGGTGCGCCCAACACCTTTATCTGTCATTTTACTTGTTTTGGGTATAGGTGATAGGTGGATGTGTGTACGCGTCGGTTTGGTAGAATTAAGCTGGGGGTGTGTGTGCGTCGTTTTAATAAAAACAAGTACTACGAATTGAATATGAAGGACTTGTTATTGTTTTGAAGGGACACATATTTTATGTTTTATATGCTGTTTTACCTGAAAGGACGTTCCATGATTCACACGTGGTTTTGTTTTAGGAATTATGATGACATCGTTTTGGTGATATGTTCAGGTTTTTTTAAGGCAGTATAGGGCCTATGTTAATCGTTGGTCCAAGTAAGAATGTGTGCGGGTGTACTGTAAAAACGAACCGTGCTTTTTACGGATCCTGTATTTGTGAGAAACTACGGTAAACTGCTGTGATTTTACTGGCAAAGACCCAGTGAATTCTCATACTTATGGCAATCACGGGCATTTTTACCTGAAATTTGCTGCGGAATGCCGCCGTAATTTGAAAAAAAAAAACGAACTTTCCAAACAAAAAAATGTTTTGGCGATATGCCAAAACTTCCCGCGTAAAAACAGGCATTTGCTCTTCTATTCTTTAATCTAAGAATTCTTGAGGCTCTTGCCCGTCACTTTGCAGTAATTGTCTTCTCGCCAAACGAGTTATTAAACATTACGGGGACCGAAAAATACATTTTTGCAAGTGTGGCGTGTTGCACCATTGCATGCATGATATATGAATCCTAGTAAAAAAACCGTGGGTAGATAATAAGGGATAGGGTATATTTTATAGTTGAATCCCGCCATTGATTGAACCCACATCAGATCATTTTTTTTTTTTACATTCCAAATGCCAGTTTTGTTTCTAAATTGCTATATAGTGTTAAGTCATAACACTGTATTAACTGTTCTTTGTGAAAAACGACACTAAACCATTTTAAAACCGGTCTTGCAGAGCTTTGTTTACATTCTTAAAGAATCGTTGATAGTGGCATTTCATTTGTACAGCCACATAGTCAGAATCGGAAAAAAAAATAAAGTTCAGAAACAAAAGAAAAACTCATATTTTGTATATCGAATTTACAATGCTTTTTTTTTTCTTATTTAACACACAAATTGGCAAAATTGAGGTAATTTTAAGGAAAAAAAAGGCAAAAGAAACAAAAGACACGAGCAGAAATGTGTATGTTTTGAAGATACATTGGAGGAAAAACATTTCCTAACCATCCCCTAGCATAATCATAGTTAATTTGTTAAAATAGCCTATACGCCCACTTAAATTGAATGAAAGATAATGAATATCATGAAAAACGGGTCGATTGCTTTTAATACGCAATACGCCGGTATTGATATTGACCGTCTAATAGGACGGAGCAATGAACGAACGAAATTACTGACGCAAAGTTGAAATACAATTACATAAATGTGAAAATCAGAATAATGAAATTGGTTTTGGCCCTTTCATCGATTCAGATTTTACCGGCCGAATTCCATTTGTGGGTTTTGATAAATCAAGTTAACACAAGTGCGAAATTAACTGGGAAACTATACAATATACCGGTACAATATGTAACCTATAGAAATTGTTTGCCGGTTCCTTTTATGATGTGTTGCATAACTTGAAGCAAACATACTTCTAAGTATTCCGATTGTAGCAATAACCGTATTTTGTGTGCACTTCTATTCCTAGCAAATTAATAACAAAGACATAATATGAAGAATATAAGTTTGTTTTTCAAATAACGAAAAAAGTAAAAAATTTAAAAATATTGATTTGTGTATTGTAAAGACCATATTAGCAATAATTACAATTTTTCAACATTCTTAACCTCATTTAGTTCCCTGTTTAAAACTACACATATTTAGTTCTCAGTTTTAGCATAAAAATAGTCTTTAGATATCCGTGTTTATCTTTGAACATTATTTTCAAATAAGAAAGTTTTCAATAGGTTAGTCAGGGTTTAAAGAATTATAATACCTGTGGCCAATAGCCGAAATATCCTATATCCTTTGATTTGAGATCAATTTTAGAATTATACTAGTCCTTTCAATTCATTCAGGTCAGAATTCGCTTTGTTTGTAAAGAAAGGCAGAATTGACACAGAAATGTTGTCTATGCGACAATTCAATTCGAATTCAAAATCGTCATAAGTTGGGATTTTACCCATTACGCTGAAGTTGGAATTTTTGGAAACCCTCGTGGCGTGCAGTATCGGTTTTTTTTTGGTTTGTTCCTTTTTAAACATATTATACTTAGACAAACTACTTAATGTCCTATTACGGTACATACCATAACATAAGATAACATGAACATAACATAAATTGATTGTTAATTTATAATTATACTAGTACTTTTCCTTTTTATGTATACGTAACAACTTTCTAGTCATGTCATATGTTAATAACAGGCCCTCAAAAATGAAATTAGATTTAGGTGTAGGGCAAACACCTTCATAATGGAACAGGTTTCTTCCGGAGAAACTTATTTCTATTTCTTCCCGGAAGAATGTAAGAAACTGAAAAAAGTGTCTTCCGTTGTTCAAGAACAAAACTGGGAGAATAAGCAATGTATTATGACAAAAATTACATCCACATTCGTCTGTTTTGCGCAATCATCAACCTTCGACACATGATTGTCCAAAATCCTGTTTTTTTTCCAATTAATTTAGAAGTGTAAAATCCCTGCAGTATATAGTATTTGTTCACATTTTGTTTTGTCCTTACAATAAAATTTATAGATGATAATGGTAATCTGTTTTCCAATCATTCCAAATGCACGCGCACATTTAGATAATTATCACAATTTAAAATTGCAGATGCAACATTTAAAAATCTGTACGGGCCAATTTGTTAATTTTTAAAATACAAAATTTTAAAATTAAGGTTTTTGTTAACTGTTAAAAAATTGTTGTTTTCATGTTGTGTTAATACAGGCTAACTTAGTATTGCTTATGGGAAGAACCTGGTTGTATTTTCAGGAGACTATAAAATTTACTTTAGAAATTGAGACTTTATAAAAAAATCCTTTCAAGTATTTCTTCGCAACATTCCTTAATATTTATTCGCTGGTGTTAAAAAAAAGCCTCCATAATATACCGTATTATGTATTTGTTATAGTGTGGGCTCGTGGTTCAGTTGCGAGTTTAATTAATGCAATAGCAGGGTGGTTGGGGCTCCCAGAATGGCTTTTAAAATCAGTAGATTCGATCATTATATAATATAAAACCAAGAATGTAAGCCATTTTCATTAAACAGAAGATGTTAATACCCACAGA
Organism: Ophioderma brevispina; assembly: GCA_023653785.1. NCBI lineage: Eukaryota > Metazoa > Echinodermata > Ophiuroidea > Amphilepidida > Ophiodermatidae > Ophioderma > Ophioderma brevispina. The sequence goes on from JAMKCH010042124.1 coordinate 50,876, forward strand.
AACCTGTTTCTCTTCAGGGAAAGAATTCGTTCTCTTCTTGCCGTTCTTTCTTCTTTTCTTCCAAGTGACAAACGAACACTGTGTTCCCACCTCTGGAAGAAAATGGCGAACCTTGTAACGGAGAATGATTTGGTTTGTTAAAGGAACATTAGTTATACTCTTGTGGGCCCCTTATTGACTTGATCTAAGGCCCCTCAAAATGAAGTTGTATTTAGGTATTAAATCCACATCGACATAATGTATAAGGTGCCACTCGAGTATTCAAAGCACTGGAAATGTTCTATAAAAGTGCCAACAAAATGTTAATTTGATTGCTTATGTTTTCAAAACATTCAACAAACAAAATAAGGGTCGATTTTTTTGTTACTTACCTCCAAACGAAATTAAAAATCTAGTTGTTACTAAATCAAGCTTAAATCTTTCAGCTGGGGATATTATTGATGAAACTTACTTTGTGGCAACTTACAATCAGTGCCTTTATTTTTTAAGGGACACTGATGAGGAAATGTTACGCTGTGTGTCGCTACATAAGTGATTACATAATGTGATATTATTTAGATAGAGAAATAACAAAATTTAGCCATATTTCATATGGAAATATGTCAGTGGGGAGCCCATCCAGATATTTGGTGCAGTTTTAAAACTAATTGAGTATCAATGATCTGCATCTCATTATGATGACTCGTCATGTAACTCGTATAAACCTTTTGCACATTTAAGAACCCGCGTGTCATCTTTGGAGCACGTTTTTAAGTTGGTTATAAGTTTTTGACTACTTTATTGTCTAAAGAGTGTGAACTGTCCATTTTGTGGTTATTTTTTTCACCCCATTAGATGTCGACAAGTTGTTGACAAGGTGTTTTAGTATGTATAAAGGTCTACTTAAAAATAGGATACACGTAAATTATTTAACATTAACAATACAGTAATTTGTTAGCCAAATCATAAAGTAAATTTTATTATTTACGTTACTTTTCCAAAAATCCTCCTTCATTTTCAATGGCTTTTCTAAATAGGAAGAATGTGATCTTCGAAGTGGAGAAGAAAACTACAGAGCCATAACACGTGTACCCAATATTATTAAAACCGTCTGTCTTCAATCTTACATAATTGATGTTAATGAATGAAAGGAAAACATTTAAAAAGAGAATCATTTGCAGTGGCGTAACATGGGGGTCCGGGGGGCAGCTGCCCCCCCCCGACACCCCAAAATCGGGATGGGTTTCAAATGGAAGTGACACACGGGAGGAGGGTAAGAGAAAAAGAGCAGCTAACCAGATTTAAAGAGAAGATACAAGGAAAAAAGGAACCGAAAAAGATTGGAAATATAAGAAAAAGGGAAAACAAGAAATAAAAACGAGGGAAACAGAAGAAGGGGAAAGAAGAAGTGAAGAAGAGAAAAGAAATTGGAAGAGAGGTTTCCCCTGCCCCCCCCCTTCAGAAGTTTCAACAACACTTGGAAAAAATAAGGGTCTCCCCGGCGAGCGTAGCGCGTGCCGGAGAAATTGGCGAATGGAAAATCGGGAAACTTCTGGATCCTGTGGCCCCCAAGGTCAGGTCTGGTTACGCCCCTGATCGTTGGAGAACGAAAAAACCCACAACAAGCAACGTAGAATACTTTGCATGGTTGATAACATACATACATACCTGTACATACATATACATACTACTACTACATCAACACAATCATACACACATACATACATACATACATCATACATACATACCTACATACCTACATACTACATAAACATACATACAACATACCTCATACATACATACATAACACACAAACAATACATACATCAACCATACATACATACATACATACATACCACATACACACATCAACACCAACATAACCACAACACACACACACATATACATACATGCGGGTTCTCTGCGAACGGAAAAACACCCTTCAGCATTTTCAACCCATGAATAAAAATAAATTCAATCAACACCCTTCAGCTGTGAGATTAATCGAGGTTATGCAAACAGTGGGATCAACTTTCAGATTCTAAACTGATATAGCTATAACTTAAAAGGGCAGCTTATAGTGATGTGGGAACTGGATATTTAATCGTTTTACTAACCTTGTACGTCCTGGTCAATAACAAGCCACTATATCATTTTGGCGCATCCATTTCATATGCTTTATATTATTTGGTTCGAGGGGCACGGGTCATATATATTTTATTTGGCTTGTATTTGACTGATGTCGTGAAGGATTTTTGTTCGCATGTGGCAATTTTGGCTGGTAAAAAATGCAAATTAACTGTCTGTTTGTGTTTGTTGTTCCCCATTATTTTTTCGGTGTACAGTAATATTTGTGTTTATAAGATGTTTTTTGGTGTAAAAGATTGGCTTAAATAAGAAAGTTGATTTTTTTAAATGGGTAATTTGGATTTCTTACTGACTTTTTAAATATGTACAAGATCGAGTTCTAGGTCAGGCCTATGTTCAAGATGGTCGAGGAACCTGCTAAATTGCCTTTTTTTGTAGTGATATAAATTGATACCATACCATTGTTTTTAAAACAAAGCCTGAGGCTATATGGTTAGCATGGGAATTTTATAATCCTCAGCCTTGTGTCGGGGTCCGGGGGTGCATAGGCCGCGGGTGCGTGAAAACAGCTATATTTTGTATCATGTGGAACCGTGGAGTCTAAGATGTTCGGGGGCTAATATGTTACGTGTCGGCTGGTCTCAATCTCTCTGGGATAATTTTTCAGTTTTGTATTTGTATGGGCGGGCCTTAAAAATTGTTGGTTTGCTCCTAGCATGAAAACACAACATCAGGTACCAATCAACTGAATTTTTAATAATACATTTCTGGACGATATCTAGTGAACCATAAAACAAATTTAGAGGTGCTAGGGAGAACAATGCTCTGTACCATAAATAATTTCTGCTCGGGATATGACAGGCCAGACTGTGACAGAACCCAGCTATGTATTTGCAGCCACTGTTTATCATCAAGAGCTATCAAGCAACTGCCTGTCAAATTGTCTTTGAAGAAAGGCCATGCTCATTCTCCAACCAGAAGGTAACAAAGTATTTTCACATAGGATCATTGGAAAATCAGACATCATAGTAATATGGTAAATATGTGTAGATATTGAATCGTGTACAAATTATTAACACGCGTGCATAAGGTCTTTCTGCCTCCCGTTGGGTGCATAGGGTCCACTCCTCCCCCAACTCCCCTAAAAACAGCATTCAGTTGGATTTTCAAAAACTCTGACCATTGATGTTCATCAATTTAAACGATCACATTAGAAAAAAATCTGTAATCGGTTATACAGATTCAAATGGCGTCAAAACCCAATTTTCATGACGCTTAGAAATTTGTCCAGCCCAGAAAAGAAAAATAATCTTTCCTAAAGGACTTTTATACATAAATTGCTGGCTTAAATAGGTAGGACATCAATACAACACATTGCTGAAATAAAATTAAAAAAAATCAATAATCTAAATAATCTAGAAACGATTTTTAAAGGTGGCCTGTCCATTAATTATTGAGTTCTGTACTTTGATATGAGAGCCTGGCACTTTCCATCACATACACCCCATCAGTACCTGGGAAACAATCTTGTGGTTTTGATGGTAGACCCTCTTAAATGCGTGTTGCAAGCCCTATTTCAATCTGTGCCTAACTTGATGGTTAACCACTAAAACGGCGGTTTTTGTGTATATCTTGGGAATTAAATGGGTTTGAGGGCCAAATTTCAGGTTGACAATGACAAAAATACGGCCTTTCATCTGATATAAAATCATACTACTACTTCCGGGTAAATCGTCGGGGGGGGGTCCCAAAGACATCGGAACACGCACCTTTACGGAAACAAAACAAATTTTGAAAGTGCCACAAAATGTTCATGATAATTAGTATAAAAATGCCATGAACAATCTGAAGATGTTTTTCCACCAATATGCGCACCTGAAATTTCATACACAAATTTTGGCCAATATTTAGCGTTAAAACGTGACGCGCGAAAACGAAATCATGGTCCACATGGACCCATTCCCTTATTCCACCAAAGTGAAAATAATAACAAATCTTACAAATTTAACCATATCTTACATGCCCCCTTACATGTCGAAAGAGGCGACTATAAGGGGCACCTCTTCTGTTATTTGAACAGACGGGTTGTATTTAAATTTAGGATCATGTAGTATTGAGATTTAATTAAGAAGGTGTGTCCCACTGTATGATTGTATATTAAAGGTATTTATGTATTTAAAAGTGTTAATTATAATGTGATATGATTGTTTCATTTATATGATGTATTTAAAGTGTTAAAATTATAAATGTGATAATTATGTGACTTGTATAAATACTTAAAATCATACAGTTTTGGGTAAATGCTCAAGTGAATTACTAAGTTAACTTACATATATATGAAAGTGGGTGTTGGAATTTGTCTTTTCTTTTTAAAAGTGATTCATAAATCCTTCAAAAAATAGCTTATACGGGTCTTCTACCCTTTTTATTCACACATTTTCACCTTTACCATTCCCATGTTTCTATTTCACTCATTTTCGTTCCCATATGCATCTATATATACATCAATATTTTATATCAACTCATTTTCCCCTTCCCTTATTCATGTTATTAGAGTATTTATGATTGTCTTGATTCTTACCTCTATCCAAATGTATATTAACTTGATTTTAATTATTCATTGTACTATTCCGAGGTGATTTACCTCTTTACAATATTTCGTCGCTTCCCATACTCTCTTTTCAGTGGAATTTGTGGCATGGGACTTTGTGGGCTGGACCATTAGGGTTTTTTTCGAAAAAATATAAAATAAGCCTCTATTTGGTCTGTGCTATAGCCCCTCTTAGCGCACTTCCGGTCTGGAGGTTTCTGGACACTCCCTTGCTTTAATCCTGTTTTATAGCCAATTACATATGCATGTATACTCTTCCTTTCCGCAACCGTTCCATAAAACTGTTTTCTTTTCTTCTTTTCTTGTCTTCCCTTTCTGCACCATAGTCTTTCTATATCCTTATATACCCTTTTTCCCTCTACCCCACCTTTTCCCACTCTCGCAAAGCAGTAATTGTCATCATCATCATGGAAACTTCGTAACTATTTGCTGAAGTATGAATGTTAGAATATTAAAATCGGTACTAGAGTCCTTGGAATCACAACCCTAGTGTCATTGTGTTAAAGCAACTATCATTCATTTTTTTTCCAAAATTCAAAATCCCCATTTTTGTCTCTAAATTGCTAGTGTTAGTGTGTCATATCAACACCTTATAAATTAATTGTTCCATTGTGAAAACAGACACATAAGTCCCTTTTAAAAAAGCGGTCCTGAGATGCCATTGCACTGTTTTCTTTCCTTTCTTCTTTCTTGCGTCTCAAAAAAGTCGGATTCCGACTTTCTCTAGTACAAAGCATAAAAACTTTCTTGACAAATACGGCTGCGTAACGCTTCCCACTTGACAGGGTCTTTATTCAACAATTTCCAACACAACAGTGCAAACGTGCACTTTGATGACACTAGGGGCCCGTGTTTTTTTTACATTTTGAAAAAAAAAAAACAATAATCGCTGATAGTGCTTTAAGTATTCATGCAAGAATATGCATCTAATATAACAAGCCTAATTTAAGGCAGAAATCTAGACACTTCTTCGAGCAAGTGTCCTTATAAGGCCCTTCTTGTGTCTTATATATGATTTAAAGTACTTTAAATCGCCATCCAGCCAACCCCCATCCACCGCATGCTATTGTATAATTAAACTCACAGGGGTCCCGATGCCTTGTAACTGACCCACCATTTAACATAGAAGTCCTCGTCGCATGAAAAAAATTATTTTACAAAGACAAATAAAAAAAGCTCAGTTCATGTAGTGTATTTTTGCAGAATTCCCATTAGATCATTCAACTATTCATGCACTAAGTAACCATTTGCTAATTTTGTATTTGGCACTGATTAAAGTGCAAACTTATTGCACTGATTAACATAGGCCTAAGAGATGCTATTTCAGCTCATTAATTTAAGGTTTGAATTAATGCACTGGTATGCATTATAAAAATGCAAAACAGGCTTTCATGCGCTTATGACTTTTCAATCAAAACCTTGCTAAGCAATGACTCCTGGGCCTAATTGAAAATAATTTTATTTAAAGTGACACGAGGAGATTTTTGAGGATACAAATTTTCTCTCAATGCACTTGAATCGGATGTAGACCACCTACCGAGAACGTTCGAAGGTTTATTGGACAAACAAGCACGAAAGAAAAACGCAAACCTAGTTTTTGGAACTTGCCTGACTATCGTAATTGTCCCATAGAACACCGTGCTTTGAGTTTCAGTCGTGCACGACAGAAATACTAATCATCATCTTATTACATAAAGACGGCGTATTCGGCTTATTCACTTCAGGTGTGGTCTAATCATTGGAATGTGTTCCAAATATGCAAAAAAAAACCGGGTTAAAAAAAATTGGGGGCGCTTTCCTCTCTGGAGATCTCCTCATGTCTCTTTAAGTTAAAGAATGGAGAGGATGTGAAAACAATAGTCATCCTACAATATTCACAGCAGTATAGATTTCATTCACCCCAATTTAATAACGTATCTTCAATGCATTACACTATATGACAAAATATTGTTGGTGTGTCGTTAACTACTATAGCTCCGCCTCCTAATGTTAATTGTTCTGGTATGCAAAATAATAACAAGCCTAATATATTACTTTTTTTCAGAAACTAAATTCATTAAGGCAGAGTGTTATTTTTAAGGACTCTTCTTGTTTCAGTTTCTTCCATTCTTCTGGGAAGAAATATGTTTCTTCCGGAATTTCCATAAACCTGCTCGTTATGAGGTGTCCTACACCTAAATCTCATTTCACTCGGGGACCTTTTATTTAACATTTTTAAAAAAAAAAAAAAAAAAAAAAACATAAAAATATTTAAATTGAACTCAAATTATGTTTATATGTACACAATAAAATCACCCGGCAAATCTTTCTTTTTTAAATATTTGTCTAATGTATAATAGTTGTTTAA
>JAMKCH010042125.1:0-13153 GCA_023653785.1 Ophioderma brevispina
TGGGAGTGTCGGAGCAATTGAGTTGAATTCAAGTCAACTGGCTTGCGTCAAGTCGCTTGGGTATACTAGCGACTTATCGATCAAATATCGGCAGTCGCTTTTCCAATCAGCGACGGAAGTGATGTCATAAAAAAACGCTACGCTCCTTGCGATTGCTTAGTATATCATGGGCATTAGAGTCGGTCTATTTACTATTCAAACGAGAACACAAAATTGTGAACACATTTGCTTATAATTCTTTAGGCAAGTTACTGGGCCAAGTTTCTGATGACTTGATCCCAACCCAGAGGGTGTTTTGAGTCAATCCCACAATGCACCAGTTTTGGGAAATTTCACCTCAATAGGGTCATGTGATCACATAAAAATCCTATTCTTAACACATAAAAACCCTGACTTTAATGCTCATTTTTGCCCACAAAGCATTAGTACTTAGGGAACTTTTTGCATGATTATGAAATGTCCTGTGGTTTTTAAACTTCTTGAACACTTTTTATCGCTAAGTACTGACATGTGTTTAGTACAATACAGTATAGGCACATTGCAATGCATTATGGGATTGATTCAAAATGCCCTCTGATCCCAACCCTACCATGGCAAACTATTGTTAATATACATTTTCATGTTGTGTGTATCTGCATGTGGTAGTGGTTTATGTGCACAATCACACTAACACCTTTATGTAGGAATTTTCACAGTTGGTGAATTGCTGTTGTCTCATTTCTATCTGTAGGTGCTTTCAAAGATAGCATTAGTGGATCGACAACTTGCACAAGGCTTAGAAGCATGTAAAGACACAAAGACAGTACTGAAAGGGTAGGTAATTAGCATGTGGATGGGATGGTTATGGATATAGGTTTAGAGGGTGTAGAGTTCTTCCCCACAATGCACTAGTTTGGGAAATTTCACCTTAATAAGGTCATGTGACCCCACAAAAATCCTATTCTTAACAGATTAAACCTTGACTTTTACACTTTAGTCATTTTAGTCAACAAAGCACTGGTACTTAGGTAATTTTTAGCCTGATCATAAAATGTCTTGTGATGCTTAAACTTCTGGAACACATTTTATCCTCTAATACTGACATATATTTAGTAGTACATAGGCACATTGCAATGCACTATGGGATTTGTTTAAAACACCCCCTGAGTGTAGGGCTAGAATAGAGTGATTTGCACATGAAAGATGTTTTGAGAGATGTCCTGATTATGCCAGCTAGGCTTACATGACAACCAGAGGGTGTATTGAGTCAATCCCACAATGCATCACTTTTGGGAAATTTCACCTCAATAGGGTCATGTGATCCCACCAAAATCCTATTCTTAACACATAAAAACCCTGACTTTTACACTCATTTTTGCCTCCAAAGTGTTAGTACTTAGGGAATTTTTAGCATGATCATGAAATGTTTTGTGGTCCTCTAGCTTCTTGTATACTTTTTATCCCTAAGTACTGACATGAGTTTTGTACAGTACAGTATAGGCAAATTGCAATGCATTATGGGATTGGTTCAAACACCCTCTGCATGACAACTGAGTAGACTAAGTTGATTCAGAGATACCTGTCATCTGACTGCATCACATTTTCATTATGACCAAAATTTTCATTATTTTCTTGAAAGGGTCAGATATCTGAATGTGCAACTTTCAAATTGACAGACTTATGATTGCAATCATAAGACTATGTAATCAATAATGAAATTAAAAGGACTTCCTCACTTTCCTGATCTGCATGATTACATTAATTTGAAACTGTCTTCTCAATCTCATTTTGATAAAAACAAATGCATCTTTTGTCAATCTTTTGCAAAATGTTGCATACTTGATAGAAGCATGAATCCCTGGTGGTCTCAACCATCTTGCATCCACATATATGTGTAATAAGAAGATAGTCAAATAAACATCTAAAAAGCTTAAATGGCCAGGAGAAATACCATACTCACTGGGTCATTCTTCGGTCACGTTTGTGACCTAAACCGGTTATTTTGACTTTCAAACCCAATGCTGTTTGTCAACATAACCAATAGTATTAGAATTTTTTTTAAATTAAAAAAAAAAAAAAAACCTAACTAAAATAATAATTTCCACTTTGCTGGATGAGTTCTGTTGTCATGGGGGGCAAATAAAGTTTGGTCACATGTGTGACCTCTGATTCTGATGGTCCCACATTGTGACCGAACTTTAATTGTCCCCCATGACAAATAAACAATCTAGATAAGTGGAAACATTATATTGGTTAGGTTAGACTCAAGGTTATTATTAATAACGTAAAAAGTAATATAGATTGGTTGACAAACAGCATTGGGTTTAAAAGTAAAAATTAACGGTTTTTTGAGGTCCAAACGTTGAATGAGAATGGCCCACTGAGAGTTGGTGTAACCAATAGCTACTCTGCGATGGCGCAGACAGCGTGGCTGTACCACTATCATCTAAATTTTTTTAAAAAACAGTAAATAGAATCATGGCTTGGGATACAACTAACAGTTTGACCAGTGATTGGATTTATTTGCTCCAATAGACTATTGCGCGATCCCGAAATGCAATCTCATTCGGGCCCATTTCCAAGGGAACGCTGTACCAGAGGTCATGTTTCAAAAAAATTTGTTGTCGTTTCGCGTCGCCCGAACAGTGCTTAAAAATTACAATACAAAGTCCTTTCACGTGAAGTTATCTTACAAAAATGTAGAAGAATATCTAGGAACAAAAAACCCATCGAGGCACTGCAGTAGTGAAGTCATGACAAAAAGTGATTGTTCATCGTACTGTGCCCCATTGTCATCTGACGGAACGATTACACAAACTATAGTAGCTTATAGGGCAAAGTCACAGATATAAGTTTTCTGCGTATTTTTCGTTAGCTCCTACCGTGGTTTTTAGCCGACTTGAGGCTGGTTAAAAAGTTCCGGATGGAAATGGGCACCGAATGAGATGCATTTCGGGGATTGCGCAAATAGTAATAGTGTGAATTCACCCCCACTGATCGGAATGTAGGATACACACAGCTTTCGGATACCACAAAATCTCAACATAGCACCTGTCTGTTGTAAGGCAGTAGCCTGAACATTCAGTCTGTTATTTAGGATTTGGGCATTCCCTCTGCTCAAAAGGAAATGCATATGTTTCAGAACATGGAAAGGTAATCAGCCTAAGTTATCTGATTTATAAAAATATATGTGTTTTGACTAATTGTAATGTTGATAAGACAGTTAGTAAACAAAGCAATATCTTACATACTGATACATGCCACATTTGGTAGGTAGTACTCAGCACGGCGAAATTAATTCCAGCCTGGCTACATTTCAACGGGTAACCTCTATGAAACCTGCTCAACTCAATTTTGTATTTGTTTATAAGTTATTGAGAGACAGAGCCAGGACATTTGTTAGTCTACAAAAACTGAATAGCCTGGATGGAGATGGATTCCGGGGGTGGACAAGAGGCAGGTGTCAGTGGTTCACAGAAGTTCTTGAACTTACACCCAAAACAACAACACTACCAGGATGTCTCAGGGGCACTAGAGGTCTTCCACCTTTCAGATTAGCGGCCTTATTGAGGGGAATGCCAAAAGTCCATTCCACATTCTGGAGAACTTTTAAAATCTAAAGAATGAATGCATGACACAATAATTCACGGAAGTAAACTTTCTGTTTCAATAAGCTTTAAATCTTCACAGATTATTCTTCGCTGCCCGTACATTTTGTTTATACACGTCAAATTGCGTCAGACGTGCAATTGCGTCGCCTTATTCTGCCCATGACTTTAATGACATTGAACTGGGTGGTGTTGACAGAAATTAATGGCTGTAATAGTTTCATTCATTACTAAATTTTTAAATGCTGAAAAACTTGAACCGAATTGATATCCGACTAAAATCGCATTTTTCCCAGGTCTTTATGATACCGTTGAAAAAACAACACTTGTTGCTTTGTTGTTTATTTTGTACCACTGGGAGAGACGATAGAAGCTCTATACCAGTGGCCTTGAGACGTAATACTACACAAAATGCTGAAAATAAATTCACACCACCCAAGGTTAAAGTAGTAACAATAAGGCGTGACTAAAAACCTGGTACTCGTCGACTCGAGTTCTGGCCCAATATGAGCCTACCCGGGTACAAAAATTAGCTAATGATACTAAAAGTGAACCATTCTCAATTTTGTATTACTCATAAAACTAAAAGAAAACATTATTCAACTAAATATCAATGTTTGTGATGAAAAATGAAGTATTGATCATTTCTCCACCAATGATGCAATATTCATATTTCATATTGATGTAGTCTACACTCTTGGTGCAACATTTAGAATGATTTTCTTTTTTAGTCAGCAGTTTTAAAATGAACCGGTTGAAATATATTCTTAAATATTATAGGATGATGGGCTGTCTTTAACAGAATTCAACTGGAATATTATATTATAGTAGATTCAACCCATCGTGTCATCTCTAGTACTTTTCCAAAGGTATTGGCATTGAATGAGGGGATGTGCAGTGGATGGAAATTAAAATTCCACGCTAAATCTATTAAAGTATAAAGTCCGATAGCAGAGAAAAATCAATTCTGTGCCTAATGAAATCATTCAAGTCAACGTAAACGCATTAACTCTCAAAACATTCTGGTTGCACACCTCTAATTAAACTGCCTATACTACCATGTACAAACGCACCGTCAGGAAACTCTCATTTCTTCACTATCGTGCGACTGGTACCTTAAATGTCAGGTGTTCTGAGAAGATCTAGGTATTGACAGTCTGCCAAGCATGGAAATTGCAAGGGTTGACCAGCTCCCTGGTGAGATATCGGCACACGATGACAGCACCCCCGGAAAATGCATAAATTGCATAGAATCACAGGCCATTTTCCCTGTAGAGAGAGATAAGTACTCAGCCTAAAAAAATTAAATAAAGTAATCAACGCTTCGGATTTACACATGCACCTTTAAAACCCTAGAAAGTACATCTAGATCAAAATTACAGTCATTTTGGCCAAATCCGAGCCTTTTTTTTGGAGTCAACTTAGAGATGTGGCCAACTGTCACTAATTTTAACAATGTCAGGCAGTAGGGTTGGGGGGTAATTAGAGGTGTGAAATCTTCTATGCTTGACTTGCATTTGCTTCAATTATATTCACTGTAACAGGTGAGTTGAATGTTACTGACTTTTGAGCACCCGTGTTTCGCTGTGTTTGGATACAAAGGAACACACAAGTCTGGGCACTCTTCATGTAAACTTGAAAGGCCAGATTATCTTAGTTCATTCATGAAACAGGTGAACCGGGCCACATATTGTGCCTCCTCTGCAAACTAATCGACGCTGTCCAAAACTTGTCCTTCGTGACACGATGTTGAATCTACAATAACCATGTAACATTTTGGTATGGGGCTGTCATCCACAAATAAATATTATTAGCTTGTTGGGAATCACTGTGTCTCTACATCCAGGGAAAAAGTCCCCCAAAAGGCTAAAATGTCTTGCAAAGTAAAACCGTTACATTTGCGCACAACACCACACACCTAGAGACCAAGACCTGAGAGTTGACTTGTGACAATACAAAATAACAGCAACAAAGACAATCGGCAAAATGGTGAGGCAGGGGGGGGGCACATATTTTCAAAGTTGTTTTTATTATAAGTATATGCCGATTTGTTTTCACTGTAAATTGGCACTGTGCAGAAATAACTAATTTCAGGGAAAGGGAGGGGGGCAAGGAGTCACCACGGAGAGGGGGGCAATTGCCCCCTGGGACGCCACTGATCGGCACCAACAAGACCAGTCCTGATGGAATTAATTTTAGTTTGTAATTGGTGTTGTGTTACCAACCCTGACATGAATAGGGCAGAACCTGCTTACTTTAAAAGTTGGCGCTCTTGTTTTTTGTGCCCCCTCCCCGCCAAACGAAGTTCGGGAGGAGGGGACTATAAAATGGTCTCCGTCCGTATGTCCGTAGGTATGTCCGTATGTAGTCCGTATGTAGGTCCTTATTTTGTCCGGATAACATGTTAACCCTGGAACTTGGCATATCTTTTCTGGATAGCTATAGTTCGCCAAACTTAGGTATGTTGTAGGAGGGAAACCCCCCTACTAACATATTAATTCATACCCCCAGGGTCATCCACCTGGGGTTCGTCAGGGTAGGGGAGAAAGGTCAAGGGAAAAAAGTCCATATTGCACAAAAATGTCAACATTGTGGCCAAAATTGTGTCCGGTTTAGCGTAGGTTTCCAAGGAGGTGCTATGCTGATGTAACTTGGTTGAAGAGAGCGGGCTGAATGAGTTCGGGTTCGACCTTAGGAGATTTTGGGTGTAAAACATGCTATTAAGTATCTAATTTGCATAATTTATGAAATTTTTTCCCGCAAGGCTTGTTTAACAAGTTTTTCTGGAGTTCCTGTAAGGCGTTATATTTGATGTAACCTTGTGTAAGAAGCGGGCTTGAGGAGTTCCCCCTCGACCTGATTAGCTTTTGGGCGTATTTCGGCAGCTTAAAAATATCAAATGAGCTAATTAATATGCAAATATCGCTATTGCCTAGGTGGGGGGGGCAAAGTATAACCACAGACACAAAGGATTACAACATAGTATACCCATGTTTCAATTGAAAGGGATGTCTTTTTTAACTTTTGGTTGTTACAACACAGGTCAGTCTTTTGGGTTGCCAATCCTGTTTACATTTCTTGAACATGTGAAAATAACATAAAATTCGGTGTTTCGACCCCTTTCTAAGACTCTTGTTTTGGGTCCCCAAATTTTAAAATGTGGGCACATGATGTTGTGTCGCCTGAAACGAAGTTTCATGAGGCACATACTATCCCAAATTTTGTGTGTCCGTCCGTATGTCCGTCCGTCCGTCCGTCAGTACCGTCCGTATGACTCGTTTACCTTTTAAAAATGCTCGCAGGCTAAAACGCTATCCCCGATTTACTTCAAACTTGATAGGGAGATATAGGTGGGTGCCGCAATATCATGTTGTAGCTTTTGGCTGCATTATTTGCATATTCCTGAATTTTATTAGCTTATTTGCTAATTTCAGACGTTCGGGTAACCTTTTTTGAAATGCTCTGCTGGCAAACCCTATCCGATTTAATTCACACTTGGTAGGGTGATAGGAGTGAGGTGCCAGAATATTATGTGTAGCTTTTGGCTGCAATTATTTGCATTATTCAGAATATTAAATTAGTTCATTTGGCCAAGTCAAAATGCTAAACTAACCCTTTTCCCCGCAGGGATTGTGTGCCAAAGTTATCTGGAGTTCCGTAAGGCGTTATAATGATGTAACTTGGTGGAAGGAAGCTGGGTTTTTAAAGATGTTCTCGACCTGATTAGATGTTGGGCATACTTCAGGCAAATACATAGTGCCCAAATGGAGCTAAATATATGCAAAAATCAGCGTAATGCTATATTTTTGAAACTGTTACTCGGATATGCAAAATTCCGTCCTGCACGAAAACCCATTATGGGGCGCATCTTCTTGCCATGTGAAGTCATTGATAAGCGGCTAGGTTATGCAAATGAGCGAAATTAAATATGCGTAATTGCTGAATCGCTTAACTTGGTACATCGAGATGCAAAAATTCCTTAGCTACATGCAAAAACTATATACCATACATCTTGTGTGTGAATTCATAGGAGGGGGGAGGGTGGGGTGTTTGGGGAGGGGAAGGGTTGGGGTTGGGGAGGAGCGGGCAGGGTGGGGTGTTGGGGAGGGGACCCGGTGACCTCGTGTGACCTTTGTGACTGGGAATTGTTGACCTTGGTGACTTACATGTTGGGACATTGTGCCATGGACTTTTGTTGACCTCATGTCACCTTTGGGCCATTCACAAATCGGGCTGTGCCGTGGTTAGGGCAGGGTGGGATGAGAAGGGGAGGAGGGTTGGTTGGGGTTGGCGGTGTCAGGGAGAGGAGAGTGCGTCGGGGGGGGGAAGGGTGGGTAGGGCGGGTGGGGTGGGGTGACCTCATGTGCCTTGGTTGAACCTCATGTGAACCTTTGTGACCCCATGTGAAATGTGAACACTCTCCCAGGCATTTCCTTTTCTAATCATCATTTGCCAAACTGCATCCTAAAGCAAGTGACGCGCAACCAGGCGACCACTTGTGGTTCGGAATCCGCCTTGTTTCAACAATAGTGTTGCCAAATGGAATAAATGATCACATTTTTACAAATTTAGTGAATTTTCAGGGATTTTGCACTGATGGAATTTTTAACAGTTATCGAGGCATTTCCCCAAAGGTAACCATTTTTTTTCAAGTTATTTTGGCAAGCTGGTGGTGGCCAAAATTAAGGGTGGACTGGGACAGTTTCTTGCAGTTTTTTTGGTGACTGGTGCAGGTTGCAGGCAGTTTTAGTCGTCTCGAGTGATCGCGATATTTCGGCGGGGCGACATATTTACGCATGCGTAAATACGAGTTCGCCTTGTTATGACAGAATTAAAAACTAAGAAAACTAACAAAATTGAAACAATTATGTTTTCAAGATCTTAACAGACTCCCATCTGTCAGCAATAGCTAGTCTCTGCCAAAGTTCTCATTGAGTGCAATCAGGGTTAACTTTGTGGCAATACTAGGAAGTTGTGGGGAGTCTACTGGCATATAATGAAGAGGCCCAGCAGCTGCTAACAGTAAGTAGTGGTCGGTATTAGCAAAAAGGGCTTCACTTGGATCTTCAAGGAATTCATCAAATCTTAAAGGTGCTTGTTCCGATTTTGTCTGGTGATTCTCTACTTGATTAGAGAGCCTGGCACTTGCACATATCCCCACAAGTACCGGGGAAAACAAACCTTGTGGTTTTGATGTTTAGAAAGTAATATGCATATAGCAAAGGCCCTATTCAATTATCTGCTAATATGATGGTTAACCATTAAAGTGGCAGTTTTTGTGTATATCTTGGGAATTGAAATGGTTTGGAAGCTGAAATTTTCGGATGACAATGAGAAAAATCAGCCTTTACTCTGATATCAAAAAATTCTATACTTCGGGTAATCAGGTGGGGGTTCCCATAGACGATCGGAACACACACCTTTATTTTCTTATAAGTGTGCCCTTTCACTTTCAAAGGTATGACTATTTTGCTAGTTGTTGTTGTAGCTACTCTGACTAAAGCGGCACTGGCACTGGCACATTTTAACAAAATATGACATCTTCATTTTTTGCTCGTAAATGATAGTATGGCCATTTGAAGAAAAGGACTAGAGATATTTTACACCAGAAAGTAACTACCAAAAAACAGGTCGACATAATAAAAGGCTAAAGAAATCCAGGGAATTTGTAGGGGAATTGTAGGCTAACTTTTTATGTTGGTCGTAACTTTAATCAACAAATGTGTCTTTTACAGAATATTATAGACTCGTACTCATTGAAATATTAAAACACAAAGGTCACTGACAGTCAAACAGTGTGCATGCATGGGAAACATGCATGTACAGCGTGCGTTTTCTTGTGTTAAACGCGAATTTCGTTAGTAGGTTATATAAACGAGAATCCCACTCTAGAAGTTTGGGGAAGAAGGTTTGAAGATGTTTTTCTATAGTTTGAAGGGTGCTGATCAGAATTTTTGGGGTCCAACCTCTGGGAAATGTGGGGAACTTTGTAAAATTAGGAGGGAAAATTAGTACAGGGGTAAATTTGAAATCAAGTCAAATTGTGTTTAAATGTACACCAATGTATTTGTGTAATCATAAGGATTAAAAAAAGGTATAGTTTGTCCAGGTTCTGACTTTTAGTTAAACAGGTACAGCCCTATTAAGGTTCAAGGTCATCCTGGGGGTAAACGTTACCCAGTGCTCCGATTTTTTTTAAACTGGTGTCAAATTGTTCGTCTTGCCTTATTTACAATGTTAGGCATTTTGTCTCATAATTAGTGGGCAAAATGTAACAAGGGTCTTCATGGTCTATAGGGGTCACCAAACTTGACCTCAAATTGTATACAGAGCTGTCACCCAAAGAATTGAAATGAATTTTCTGCTTCAGTATGATCAGGGCAATAATTTGACACTGGTTTCAACAAAATCTGAGCACTGGATTGTTTTTGCCCCAAAATGACCTTGAACCTTATCAGAGCTGTAACCGTGTAACTAAAGGTCAGAACCTATACAAACTATACCCTTTTTTTAATCCGTAAAATGAGACAAATACATTGGTGTACATTTAAACACAATTGGACTTGATTTCAAATTTACCCCTGTACTAATTTTACAAAGTTCCCCACATTTCCCAGAGGTTGGACCCAAAAATTATGATTCAGCACCCTTCAAACTATAGAAAAACATCTTCAAACCTTCTTTCCCTAACTTCTAGAATGGGATTCTCATTTATAACCCTACTACGTCGTCTGCTGAATTAATGTCGCCGGTGACATTAATTATAAAATCATTCTGTTTACCCATAAGGACGCTGATTTGGTCTTAATCATTTCAGGTGAGGGCTCCTTATACTAAATCATTACACCCCTTGCAAAATATCAATTTGGAAAAATCTTGAGGGCGCACTATTTTTCAAATGTGCCAGTGTCTCTTTAAGTGAGAACATTATTTCATTTGCTAAATTTTATCACCATTTATATAAATGAAAGAGCTCCCCTATATAAACAGGTTCATTTGAAATTGCTATTTCAAGGATTGTTGTTTGAGGTGTAAAGCAAATAGAATAAATTGAAACCTTATCTTGATGATTCAAAAGCTGGGTTGTTAATTAAGATAATGTGCAGAGCTGTTGAAACAAGTATGTGCCATTTTCTTTCTTGTTCCAAACAATTACAACACACAAATCACAATTTAGCAAAACTGATTTTGAGGACAGTTAATTTGTTGATACACATTTTTGTTTTGGGGTTCCCCCTTTTTTGTTTGCCTTATATCATCGGCCACATAGTGTCATTCATGCATTTACAAAAATATGTATTTTCAGAAAAAAATTTTTATAAATATATTTCACTGATCAGCTTGCAACTCATTTATGTTTTGCAAAAAATAATGTTAATTCATATACGTCACAATGTGCAAAAAAAAAAAGACAATAGTGATTTCAATGTGAAAAGATAAAAACATTGCAGAAATATGTCATTATGTGAAACAGGACATACTTGACAATGCAGATGAAACTCTATGGGCTTGGCAGTATAGATTTTTGACAACATTTTTATGCAGTGCAGGCAATTTTAAGGCTTTGAAAGTATGTCATAATTTGCTGTAAAAGTGTCACCTAATAGAGGTTGCGCCTGTTTTAATCGATTGGCTAGGAACAAAAGAATCGAACGGGTGTCCTGTACTGTTCATTCAATTTAATGTTGCGTGCAACCCTGGGAATCACCTCGTTTACCCCCAGCAATTGGTCCAAACAAATCATAGAGCATGTTATACAATGAAAAGTTTGAATTCCTTGCACTATAAGCCTTGTGATTTGTTTGGACCGGAGCAACAGATCCTATTATGTGGCACTTCTAGAGCGAATTGAGTTAATATCTTTCTAATTTAGCCTCTTTGAGGTTTGAAATTTGGTGGATTTGTTGATTAGTACAAAGCAAACTTATATATATTTCAAATTTCTCAATCAAGTTTAAAACTACAAATATATTACCATATGATGCAACTGACAATATGTATTGAGTCATCCTCCCTAAGCAGGTTACATCTGTACTATACACTAGCTGCTTGAAATATCTACCTCTTCATCTATGGTAATATTATTTTTGGATAGCTAAAATTAAAATGCAATTTGAATACAGTACCCATTTATCATATTCAATAGCATGTTGCTCATGTTACTTAAATTCATGTTACTCATTTAAATTTATTTTTAATAATTAAAATTTTTTGTTGTGTTGTAAAAAATACAAACCAATGCAAATGAACTTTCATACACAGCTGTTTGAAAGTCTCATTTATTATGACAAAACAAGAATAAAACAAAAACTGTTAACGGCAACACACTTTTGGCAACTAATTTGGAGTATTGTGCCACTAACTACATCCTGTGTAAATTTGATGAAATTTCATTGGGGACAAATATGATTTTTCATAAAATCTAGTTTTACACCTCTTTCTATGGGAAATAGACATATAGAGGGTGCTATAACACACAAATTCTGACTAGGTAGGGCTATATGGCAAGATTCCCGCAATGGATTGTTCTTATTTTTGCGGAGGTAATAGTTCTTGCATGTCTCTACTTATTTCAGTTGTCAAGATTGTGTCGCCGTTGCTTAAAATTGCTCTGCAAATAAAAGAGACAATTTGCATGGGGTCAAACAGCTGTGCATATCGAGGGTTGACAAACAGAAGGACGTAACTCAGCACTGAAAGAAATATTAAAGAATTTCTTTAATTAAGAAATTCATAATTTAAAGGTGCTTGTTCCGATTTATGTGTGTTGAGTTCTCTACTTGATATGAGAGCCAAAAAAAAAAAAAAAAAAAATTGATGGTAGACGCAATAATGCAGGTTGCAAAGCCCTATTCAATACTGTGCTAATATTGATGGTTAACCACTAAAATAGCAGTTTTTTGTTAATATCTTGGGAACAAAATGGATTTGAGGGCTCAAATTTCAGGACGACAATGAGAAAAATACGGCCTTTCATCTGATATCAAAATCGATACTACTTCCGGGTAAATCAGGGGGGTCCCAAAGACGATCGGAACACGCACCTTTAAAGTTTATATAATGTTTGCTTACAGTACCATATATGAGCTTTATGAGATGTTTACATTTTGAGTAATGAATAGATTTGCTTAATAGAAAATATTAAACATCACATTTCTCAAAAGCAGTATTACAGTAGAATTAGAGAAATTCTTTAATATTTCTTTCAGTGTTGAGTTACGTCCTTCTGTTTGTCAACCCTAGATATAAACCTGTGTATTTTTGTCCTTGTACTAGGTGGTGGGAAGCCAACTCCTGGATGTAGCTACCAAAGACAACTCCCTGTGGGTGACAGCAGAAGCACTGGATGCAATTTTTGATGTATTTGGAGATGGGGATGTGGCAGATGTAGTGGCAGTCAATATAGGACTGGTTACCAAACTTAAAACTCTTGTACCTCAATTAAAAGCTAGGGTAGGTTATTATTTGTTTTCCTGCATGTTCACAACATGTAGGCCACCGGGCAGATCCCGTATCGTTTAAAAAGGTGACGCACCCCTGGGAAGTACATAATTTTTGCGAGATCA
>JAMKCH010042126.1:0-12917 GCA_023653785.1 Ophioderma brevispina
GATGGGATTAACTTTTTTCACTGAGGATGCTTAGGCAAGGATTAACCGGTCATGTTTTGGCTTAACTTTCCGCCCATTTCTGGTACATTTAGACTTCTAACCGTAAATGCGGAATATTTTGAACAAACAATTTGGACTTGGTAGTCACAACTATTTACTATTTTTGAGGCAATTACAGCAAGTAAACAAACCAACTAGGGGGCCATGTGGACACATGTGTTGTGCTTTTCAATACCCTGTTTTCCATGTGTGACAGAGTAAGACCCCACGGATTCGATCCAAGTACCCTCTACGAAGCCAGTTTTTCTGAACGGGAACAATGGACCAACTTATGTGCTCTTCAAAATTCCCGTTTAGCAAATACTTTCAGTTTCCAAGCATCTTGAGTGGCAGTAATACTCTTTCAGTAGCAATTCTGTGAATAGTAACTGTCTAATTGTTCGTGTAAAATGCAAACAAAATGAAGGAAATACTTACTGACACGCTACAGTTTCACGTTGATCAATGGTCGCTACTGCTTTCGTTTACTATCCGGGATTACACCTGTCAAAATTTGCATTTGAATGTTGCGCATAGTGCGAATGGTATTGTTGTTGCTGCGCAGAGTAAAAATTAGCATCGAGGCACGTTGGCACAGCGAAGTGGTGATACCCGAGGCGCCGCCATTGGAAATGCATTTTTTTTAAAAACAAATTTGAACAATTAGAGTACCGTACACATCTTTCTAAATTCTATTAAGTCTTAATGTAACACTCGATTACTAAAAATATGTTACTGATAAAATTCACTGCATCTCGTGATGAAGAGAATGATTTATGCTTCCGAGCTAGAGTATCTGCAAGGCTAAACCTGTGATGTCATTGTCTTAGCACAGTGAGGTTACTGGGTGACCATTTGGCGTGCAGTTTTGTTCCATACATTTCATTCTATTGCATGCCTCATGTGTCTTCACAAAATGCAGGACACCTAATACACGCACTTACGGAACTTTGCTGTGGCTATGATGCAATATGATCAGCGCTGCATTGCTGCAGCGTGTCTTGAAGTTGTCAGGGTTGGCAATTTCCCGGGAAATAACTAGTATTTCCCACCTAGGGCGGGAAATAGTGGGAAATACCGGGAAATACTGGTAAATACTGGGAAATACCGGGAAATACTGGGAAATACCTGGTCGATACCCAGGAAATACTATGGGATGTAAGTACAATTTGAACACCTCGTGGGGGTTAACCTCAAATAACTATATTTACACAGTTATAAATGTTGTGGTAATCATCTGGGTATGTTTGAAGGGTTAAAATTGGGTTGGTACATTTTGTGACCCCACTTTTTCTGCTCCCAGTTGAATTTAGCAGCCTTGACGGAATAAAGTACAGTATTCCCTGCACTTTATTCCGTCAAGGCTGCTGAATTCAACTGGGAGCAGGCAAAGTGGGTGCAGTAAATGTACCAACCCGTTAAAATTCAAATTCAACTCCACTCCACTAATTGATTATAATAAACAGGAGAAGATATCAGTACTTTCCCACTATGCATTGCTTCCATTGGAAGTTTTTGTACAGATTGTCATGTGAATCGTTAGGGATGAAACACTCTTAATGCAAGTTTGTGATCAGTACTGTCAATTTAGCAATGTTTCATCACTAACGATTCACATCAGTACCTGTACAAAAACCTCCATTGGAAGCAATGCATTGTGGGAAGCTACTGAAATCTTCTCTTATAATAAACCATCAACAAGTATAGTATTAATTAGATAATCAGATGAGGCTACCCTGGGTGTGACACTAATAGGTGTTTGGTTCTTATGAAAAAGGACCAGCTATACTAGGATAACATTAAGAAATGAATGATAGAATTTAGAATAAAAGCTGCCATGCAGTTAAGGATCCGGGTTAAGGATGTTCTGCATCCAGCCAGTTCTTACTTGTGCATCTTAACAATAACAAGTACTTGTGATTTAGCATACATGTACACAACACTGTGTGCTGGCAAAGTTCATTTCTTTACCTTGGCCAATTTTAGTGAATATTATCTCTCTGTGGCTATTTAGCCACTTACATTTATAGTCATTTTGATGTATTAAATAATTGTTGATAGAAATGATGGATTAAATTGAAATGTGCAAGAACCTACAGATCAAAAGACTTGAGTCCAATAGCTAAGTTAGTGATAAAATGAAAACACCATCAACCCCCTCCCGCCAGGGTCATTTATTGCATGAAAGTGCTTATCTGTGTTTGATCGTTGATTTCATGATATTTTAAATAAATTTAGTTTTGAAAATGTCACTTTTGAGTATTTCCCGGTATTCCAGTATTTCCCAGTTTGGCCAAAATATGCATGGTGGTATATACGGTAAATACCTGTTAATTACGGCCCGGTATTTCCCAGGGGGGGAAATCGGCCAACCCTGCTTGGAACTGGCGTACACTTGCGTGAGCGAACAATTGAGGCCCGATCTTGTTTCAAGTTTCAGTTGGCAAAGATATACAGGTTCTACCCTGAATTCCCGGTATGGCGGTTTCTTCGGATCAAGTTTAATGCAGTGAATATAGGAAGTAGTAGGAGAATGTAAATGTAAGTCATCATTTATGCCTAGGCTAGCCTTTGCTCTACCTAGGCCTCTAGGCTAGCCTACCTAGGCCTCTAGGCTAGCCTAGGCTAGGCCTGCTTAAGCCTATGCTTAGTGTAGTCAAGCTAGTCTGAGCTTTAATGACAAGGATCTACTTAAATGTTATAAAACAAATGTTTTTCATTCGTGCAATGGAAAGAATATTTTCATTCGTTGAAAGATGAAATGCTCCATCTCCATTCAACGTGGCTGACGCCTCGATAAATGGAACATTTCATCTTCCAACGAATGAAATAGTCTTACCATTGCACAAGGAAAACCATGATTTCATTGCCACGAACATAAACATTATTCACATCACACGCGGATCATGATTAGATTGTATATTTTACATAATGCAGTAGAGACAATTTGAATGCATATTGTTTGCTCTCTTTGTTCAATGACTCATTTTCCTCCTTTTATCCATAGATCAGACAGTCCGGATTCAAAGTCCACACCTACTTGGAATTGTGATTCCTGTTCAGCATTGACTACATCTACTGCCTTTTCATCACCAGTGTGTTCACTAATTACAAAATGGGAGATAATGAACCAAACTCAGACATAGCCTCCAATAGCCCAGCCTTAGTCTGCTCTTTACTACTCCCAAGGTTTTACAGTGCCTTCCTGTATTGCATTGTGTTTACCAGTTTGAAGTATCATGTATGGGGGTTACTATGATGTTGCACTGTATAGTCAGCAACCAGGAACACGGCTCTTTGATGCCACAGGTAAGTATGGGTAAATTGGGTGTTTTACCTTGATTTCAGGAAGGGCATCCTGTCAATTATCTTTTGGTCTAGTAAGCCTCACCAGCAGTATTGCTCATGCTGTGAATGTGAGGTGAATTCGACCACCCCCGTTAGGTCGGGGACAAAACGTGACTTTAAAAAACTTTGCGTTTTTACAAGTACTATACCTACGCAACTAAATATTGATCTACACTGGGAAAACTCACCGGAAAACTTCAAGTTGAATGAATATGCTTGAAAATCGGTGGGCTAAGAAGGTCATTGACTTCACTTCAATTATTGAGTCAAATGATTCTCCTGGGGATTCCCCATTGTGGTTGTATTGCTAATCCCGACATTCCTTTCACAAGCCTACTTTGGGCCTAAATAGGGACCTTTACTGTCAAATTCTCCTGATCAAACTATTAAAAGTAGAACATTTTTCCCAACGTAGGCCAGTGTGAGTTTAGTTTGTGGTGTTACATTCTTTTGTGATATGAATGTTACATTTGAGCATTGAGTGTTTTTCCATGAGTGGGGGTGCTATTAGTCCCCCTATCCCAAGGGGAGGTGTGTAAGACATACAACTTCAAACATTGCTTTCACCTCAAGCAACTAATTGCTTGTCAAGCTAGCGCCGTTGTAATCCTAACAAAATGTATCCATTTTGCTAAGCTAAATTTATGAAATCAACCCAAATGAAACTTCACTGCTTCAATGCTTATCGACGTGCTCATGAACAAAACTATTTTCACATTGAGTAAAAGTTCTCAATTAGTAAACTGTCCCATTTTTATGATTCACAAAATAAAAATGCAGATGCATATTTTTCATGTTATCTTTTTTGGGGGCTCACACCCAGTGTTTTCTTTATCAGCCATATCTACTCAAAAGTTTTCAACCTTCAAAGATTGTAGTCGGCTTAAATTTATTAGTATTTGGTTTCTTGATCCTAGGTGTTTTTGTTTAAAAAAAAAATGTCAGCACTTTTTCAGATACCTATGTGAGTGACTTGTTCTGTTAACCCAGGAAAAGTTGCAGGACATTTTGGAGAAGTCTATAAACCTGGCACAATCAAAGGAATTTCAACGAAAAAAAAAATGATTTCTGAAGTGTAAAAGTGGGCATGTGGAAAAATCAATCAATTTGAGCATTTCAAAATTGATCAAATCTCAAAATGCTACTTTCGAAATTTGTCCTGGTTATGATAGAAAATGGGTCGAAAGAGGAATCAGGCACTTAATACAACTTGAATTACTTTTTCTTAGGTGATGAAGAAGCATTTATGAGGTCTAACCACCATGTCAAGTGTCCATGATACAGCCTACAAAACACACCAACCCATGGCCGTCCCGTCAACTTTGAAGGAGATTTTGTCCTTGTGTGTGAGTTCTCAGAAATTGAGGGACCACCACTACCATTGGTAAGTTTCCTTTGAAAGTTAAGTCATTATCAGCAATCATGACATAAATTGTCCAAGTGTGACGGACTTGGTAATTAGTGAAATGAAAAACAGGTAACCATTGACATGTACTTATGGAGCAGTAACCACTCGAAGGCCTATCTGAAACCTTCCTCCAAGTGAAGTAACATCCTACTGCAGATGGCTGCCAAAGGGGTGAGCAATCTCATGACGGAACCAAACTGTTAAGCCCAGTGGCGTACCAAACCGGGGGGGCCAGTTTGCCCCTCTGGCTCGAAAAAGAAGGACGATATGGGGCCAAAATTGCATTTTTATTCCCTCCTTTTTCGGGGAATTAACCATTTCAGTCCAAAAGTGCAAACTTAAAGTAAATTTGGAAATTTTTGTGACGCTCACGCGATTGTTTTCCAATCAGACTTATTGGAAGCATACTCACCGGGCACGATTTACAAATTTTGCCCCCTCTGGCGGGACGACTTGAAATTTGCCCCCTCTGGATCGATACCCTCGGTTAGCCACGGTTGAAGCCCTGTTTGAAGCCTGAAGTCTAGGATCTTTCAGAACTCCAAAACCACAAAACAAATGTCAATGTTTGTTGACTAGTCAATAACCTCTCTCTACCCACTTCTTTATGAACCACTCTATATGAGAAAGTAAAAAAAACTTATGACTGTGCACATAATCTTAGCAACAACCTCTTAGAAGAGTGCCCACCCCTCGGGTCAACAATCTCTCAGAAGACCTTGCAAACCTGACACAGGGCAAAACCGCCCATAAACCAAAGTGCTGATGAATACCACAAAGGATCCATTCTGTAGCCACAAAAAAGTTTTTAGAGTAAATTTCCACCTGAAAGGGATATCAGCAGTGCTTCATTACAGTGCTGGTGGGGTATTAGTGATTTTATTTGCTTGTCGCTGGGTAACTAGTGCGACAGAAGGTAGGAGATTAAAAAGCAATGATGCACCTGTCTGGATGAAAACAGGGGTCAAAGGTCAAACTAGGTGATATTCATGTACTGCTACATTAAAACAGAACGGTCTCCTAAAAAAGCTTCACAAACATGTTAAAATATTCCTTAGTAACAGTATAGTAACTAGTACTATTTCTGTTTTTGTAGTTCACCATTCCCAAAGAGGCCACAGGAGATTTTGACGACAATGCCTTTGCTCTCAAAATCATGGCAATTGACTACAATGCTACAAACTCTTTACGATCTAGGTAAGTGCTTTTAAACCTAGTCTTGTGTCTATGACATCATACCACATGGGATTTATTTACAGAAAACCACAAAACCACAACTGGGTCAGAATGGTACAAGGACAGCCTCTTATCTTTGCCAACTTTTTAATTGCAGGGGGGTCGTTCCAGCAACCTAACAGCAACAGCGATTCAAAACGGTATCCAAACTTTCAGGTTGCTAGTCGGTTTCAAAGACTACCGGTAGGAGGGCGCTCGTATGCATAACCGAAACGTTACACCCAGAGGTTTAAGAGATGATTTTGTAATGTCACTGAGACAGAGACTGCCATATAGTAATGCACGTAGTAGTTCCCCAAATTACCGTTTGGAAATCCCCAATGCCCAAATCGAGCAGATCGTGTCCTACCCCCCTGATAAAATGCTTGAATAATGTATCAGAAAAGGTCATTGTAAAAACAAACAATATTGGACAAGGAAGAGTATCAGAAAGAGGTTAATTGTAAAAATAAACAATATTGGACAAGGAAGAGTAGTTCACTGAAAGAAGCATTTCACAGGAAAAAAGAGCTTTGTAAAATCTTTTCTTTGGAAAGCTTTCACACCGTAACTAAGGTGTCATTGCGCATGTGCATCTAGTTTCAAGAAAACAGCCGCAGTAATGTTCAGTGTGAAAAGCCTCAATGTATCTAGACCTCGCTTTTTGAGGTGGACCCGGGGCGGAAGTACCTCTAATAGCCGAAAATAGCCTGAATTTGTATTGTTTGTGGTTATGAAAACCCAGAGGGGGTACGCGGGCCCGCCCGAAAGCACCCCCCCCCAAGATACGCCACTGCAAAAGCTGTGAACTATTGTCTCATCACACAGGCAAAATAACCAAATTGCAGGAATCTTCACAGCTGTTTAAGAATACCAATTTATTAATTGCTTGATGATAATACCGTGTATTGAATTATATAACTGTAATATTAAATTACTAATTTATTATTGGTTCGGAATAAGCTATATGTGGCTGTATTGAATTCACAGAATAAATATTTTTCTATCTGTGTATCTTTGAACCATCATCCTTACTCATTTATTTTATTGATTTTCTTTTTTGTGTGTGTGTTTCAGCATACCTTTCAGGTAATAGAGGACACAGAGGTTTACTCGAAGAGGTTCAAGAAGGAGCTTTATGCTATGTAAGTTATAATAATCCTCTTTTACTCCTAACATGATGCTCATTTATTGCGTCGCCTGCAAGAATTGCAGGAGGCAACACTTACAGTCCGTTATTCTGTCTGACCATGTTCCGTATGACCGTATGGCTGTAATGACCATGTTTCAGGAAGTTTCAAATAGTTTCTCATTCGAGAAGTAGAGTCCATTGCTACAGAAATTGGATCATAGGTACCCCTTGAACCTCCATATGAATGATGTCAGTATAAAATAGGCTCAACATCAAATTTACTTCATTTTGAGAATAAAAGTCCATAGCTACAAAACTTTGCTATTATACATGCCCCTTGGGAACCTTCATAAAGATAATAAGTCAAAGGTCCCATACCAAGGTCAAAGGTCACTGAAGATAAAGTTATAAAGGCTCATTCAAGAAGAAAAAGTTCAATTGCTACAGAACTTGATAATGATAATGGGGTCAAGTGTCACATACCTGGTCCAAGGTCATGCTTAGGTCAAGTAATGGTTGAAACATCAAATTGGCATTTTTTTTTTAAGGTTGAAGTTCAATTGCAACCGACTTGGGTCTTACCTGCAATGGGAATATTCATATGAATAATAGGGTCCAGGGTCAATTGGGCAAAGTCCTCTGAAGGTCAAATTATAAAGAGGCTGATGGAAGGTGGACCGCAAAGCAGGTACACTTGTATTGTTTGAATAGCACCCCCAATCTATACCTGTGAATGGGTAATGCTCAAAGTGCGGCATTGTCAGAAAATGAAGTCAATTTTTTTAATTAGTATCTGATCCCCAATTGTACTTTAATGGCGAACTGGAAATTACCAAATTTCTGTTTGCCCATTGTGAAAATAATGCCACTCACCTCTAACTTGAATTGCCAGAACCAACGGAACAACTAAGGATGAGCGTATACATGTACATGGTGCGTTTCCTAATGATTGGAAAGAACCAATCATATTAATATACAATTTAATTACCTATTTACAAAATTTTCCCTTTTTTTTTTTGCAATACATATACATTTTGTAAAGTGCATGTTCGTGATTCCCAGCCACCTTGTGTTTATTCCCGTTTCTTAGACATATCCTTGAAGAAAAGGGCTCATGTTCACGTTCACAGAATTTTTTTAAGAAGTTGATCCCTGCCTGTATGTTGCGGTTTTGTTGTTATGACAAATTGCTTGTTTCCTCCCCAGTCCCATAAGCCTACTGTGCGGTATGGTTTCTGTCCGTTTACGGACAGAAATACAAAATTGCGAATTTTCTTAACAGATACGGCCGAATTTGCACGTAAATTAGGTCCACATGGATTACTAAGCCTAAATCTCAACTTTTTTAGGTTAGTCAGGTACGAGGTTGTGATCACGAAATGCCCCTTTAAGCTTTACCATTCAAGGTATAGTTTACTAGCCATTTACCAATGCACCTGTGCAAAATCTCATTTTTTATCAAAAAAAATTGGGGGCACTTTTACAAAATGTGCTTGTTATTGCTTTAACCCTAATTTTGCATTTTTGGCAGGAAAAACATGCAAGTATCTATCAATTAAGCAACACGTCTATTACAGTGATCAGACCATTATTTCCTGTATGCCTTCAACTGCTCATTATGTGTAACATAACTGAGGATATTGAGGAAATTTTTGTAAACATTTCAAAAAAGACATCATTGTGTAAATTGAAATTTTCCAGAACTTCCAGGGAGTGTTTCAGGTAGATTTTGGATTAGTGTACCGACAAGTGCCGTTTTCTTTCACCAGGTACATCACTTTACCTTGTATGACATATCAGCCAGGGGATTTGTCAGACCATTGTGCATGCTAATGTCACCCCAGACAAAAAGTAAGTCATTTTTGAACTTTTTTACAGCTCTTTACCATGATATCTAGTGACACACATACACCCCTCTACATTCATGAATTTCCACACATGCAAGTGCTATTAGTATTATAGTGCTTTTACCTTACCTTACTGGTCATTGTGTATGCAAAAGTCGCAGCATTGCAAGCATTTATTCAAAGCACTGGGAGTACGCACATACACGTATAAAAAGGGTGCAGAAATACACATGCAAAACAGCTGCCTGAAAACACATTGACGTCACTGACGATGAGGTAAATGAGTATATCAAATAATTAAGTAGGAGTAGATGGTACTGTGTTGTGAAGGTAAACTTTTGATTAGTCAAGGTCACTCCTAGAAAGTAACTTCATGGTGATGTGAAAACCTGTAAAATCTAATAAAAATGGGGCTTTAATTTGATTAAAGTACTGAATAAGGCAAGTGCTTTTGTATGTGCCCTCGATTTGTTGCTTGGATGTCCCGAAATGTGTCTTTTGGGACACATCAAATTTTCATCTAAAATTCAGATGTTTTGTACTCCCAAATTTCCACATTTATTTTTTGGCTTACGAAGTAAGTGCCTATGAAGTGCTGGGTGACAGATCAATCTGATCATCAAAAAAAACTTTATTTCCAATTACTATATGAAAACAAAACATGATATGGAGGAGGCGAGGAAAAGGTCTATAGTGCCCAAAACACTCACCAATACATTAACACGCAAGTAACAGGGCATAACTATCACGAAACGCACAGAAAGTGTTCACTTGTACCACTTGTAACACATTTCTTGTAAGACAAAATCAATTAAATAGTCAATACTCTTGGTTCACTGTAGTTTGTCTGGTGACTCTTTGCATGGATCTGGCGTAGGGTCTCTACCAGAAACAGGAACCCCTTTTTTGGACATCAAGGTCAGTACCTGTCAAGTGTAAGTGGATACACCATGTTGCTTAATGTTGGCCTTATTTTGTTTGGCATAGATGGCCTTGCAGGGCATATGGATTTTGTCACACATGGAGTATGTTACCTCTTAAATTTAGAAGTTTTTCTTTGTATGACAACTAAAAAATGATTCTTTTTTCCTTTGAACTGTTGTGTATGTGTGCATTTGTGTGTGTGTGAATTGGAAATTAATGTACTGGTAAACACTGTGGTACATAAAAATTAAAATGTTTCAAAATGTGGGTATGACAGCAAAACAATTAATGTACATGTTGGGAGGGGGGTTCTCACATTGGGAGGAATATGGTTATGTGCGCCTATAAGACCCTCGATTTTTAGGCTCTTTTTATCCTCCTGGCTCGAAAAGCAGAGGGGGATATTGCGAGGGTGCTCATTTCCTTATGTGTATGTATGTGTATGTGTTCCAGTTTGGTTAGGTTTTCGTTTTGTTTGCGTCTCCTTTGCAAGTTTAAGTCTGCTTTAAACGCATTATTATTTTTCAGAATCTTCCATCCTATACCTTTTAACACAGCTTAATGTACAATAAAACCATGTACCTGAGACAGTGACATGAGTTTTGGAGACCATGAATGAGTTTTAAAAGACCAGCAGGACATGAGTTTTTCTGGGAGGCTTCTGATTGGACTGAAGTAGTCTAGGATGTTCCATTCTTTGGGGGTGTCTTATTTTGGGTTTTGCTGTCTACTGTTTGAAATTTTGTGGTTTAAAATTGTTTCAAATGTGCAAACAATTAAATGTACAGGTTGGGAGGGGGTACTCACATTGGGAGGAAGTATGGTTATGTGCCGCAATATAAGGCCCTCATTTTAGGCTCTTTTTTATCCCCCCTGGCTTGAAGAAAGCAGAGGGGGATATTGCGAGGGTGGCGCATGTCCGTATGTGTATGTAGGTGTATGTATGTATTAGGGCTGTCATTTCCAGGTTTAATTCTCCTAACTACCCGTTTAAACGTAAGTCCGACTACCGGTTAAACCCGTTTAACGGAAGACGGACCTCCCAGAGAACTTGAAGCTCACTAAATTGAAAAATCCCTGGGAAATCCCGCCCGTATTTTCCCCCCATTGGACAGTACATTATTTTGCGTGCTATTTTGTTACTTACTCACATGTAACGGGTTTCACACCTTCACATTTTATTGATCATCTTTCTTAATAATATAAATATTCTTGTCTGAAACCAACAAATCATATATCTCACTCAGTCCGGGAACCTCAGCGGCCGACGAAAAAAATCGACCCATCCAGTGCGCACCAGCTGCATCTGTTTACCACGGCAAATTTTTTTGGACATGTATATATTTGCTAATTATTTTTTTGTTTCTTTCGTGTCCATGGTATTTAATACCTTATTCCCATTTTGAAAGTATTGATAGTAGAATCGTATAACATTAAAACGATTGTAGCAAAGGTTTCCAAACAGCGTAAATATTCTTGATTTAATTTTGTACATGAAAATTACTTGAAAAAACAATCCAGCTCGCCTAGTGACCTCATTTTCTCCAGGGAACTCTTGCACCAGGTCAGCGACCACGTGGCACCTTCCTGCTCCGCTCAGTAGCCGAATCGGCTAATAAATTATGACGGCTGATATTTTCACAGATTCACTAGGATTGATATAAAAAAATTTCATGTTGACATAAACAGGTATGTCTTTACACTAAATGCATTCAACCTTCAGTCCTTGTTTTAAATGGCCGATAATGCTCGTAAATAACCACCATTTTAGTCAGTTATGCAAAAGTAAAAATTATTGTGGCAGCCATTGATGACGACTCTGCACTCGGCAGTCTCGGCAGGGTCAGGGAGAGTAAAGGGTCCCCGTTTACACGTTAGGCGACTTTCTCCACGTGTAAAACGGCCTTCCGACCGGTTACCGTTTAAACTGTTAATACTGCCAGCCCTAGTATGTATGTATGTTATATTGTTCCCAGTTTGGTTATGTTTTCGTTGTTTGCGTCTCCCTTGTGCAAAAGTTAGGTCTGATTTAAACCATTAATTATGTTTTTCAAATCTTCCATCCTATACCTTTGTACACAGCTTAATGTACAATACACACCATGTACCTGAGACAGTGACATGAGTTTTTGAGACCATGACTTGAGTTTTAAAAGACCAGGACATGAGTTTTTCTGGGAGGCTTCTGATTGGCTGAAGTAGTCTAGGGATGTTCCATTTCCTTTGTGGGGTGTCATTTATTTTGGTTTTGTGTCTACTGTTTGAAATTTGTGGGTGGTTTTTGGTGCTTCTGATTCCATTTCTTTGGTGTTCCTGTTGTCTACTGCTCCATTTCTTTGGTTTTCTTATGTGTCATCTGGTTCAATTTATTTGATACTTCCTGGTGTTCACTTTTAAAATATTGATAGTTTTACCATGTGGTGTTTTATACGTTCACTAATGTTAAGGATCTAGTTTATTCTAAACTTGAACCGGGTTCAAGTCAGATTCTGAAAACTAATGATAATATTGGATGATTTTTATCGCAGGATACCAGAATTTATCGGTCTCGCTATGAGTTTTGAAAAATATTGCGCTCGTCGCTGCGGCGACTCGCACAATAGTTTCACAACCATAGCTTGACCGATTAAATTCTTGTATCCTATGCAAATCAAGACTTGGGGTGAAGGTGCATAGGGGTTCCTTCAAATATTGTGATGATGTCAAAGGTCATGGACCAAGGTCAAGGTCTCGGAGTTCTGTTCCAGTTCCCGTTTGGTTTAGGTTTGTTTTTTTTTTCGTTTTTTTGCATCTCCTTCTAAAAGTTTAAGTCCGATTTAAACCAGCTGGGTTAAGGTGCAATATGGTTCCTTCATATGTGGATGATGTCAAGGTTCAGGACAAGGTCAAATTCAACTTAGTCATGTTCCGTTTTGTTAGTTTTTTGTTTTTTCTTGTCATCTTTGAAAAGTTGAAGTCCGATTTCCACACCTAACCTTGGGTCGAAGGTGCAATACGGTTCCTT
>JAMKCH010042127.1:0-12341 GCA_023653785.1 Ophioderma brevispina
ATGTATTAACCCTTAAGAATTCAGAAAAGGTATAGTGTGTACTATCCACAGTTTTAAAGAGGTTACAGGCTAAAAAACAGCAAAAATCAATGAAAAGGATCAGGGGTAGTGTGCTAATTTTGTCTTCATTGATGCCAAGTTAAGGTCGAAGTGTTGGGCTGTAGGTGAAATAGAGCTGTGCCAATTGTAGGGAAGGTAGAGTTGTGCATTTTTAAGGAAATAGATTTGCCCCGGGTCAATTGCACTATTTTAATGGAGATGAATTGTGGGGTGCAAGATATGACCTCGTGCTATGCATTAAGAATTCATTTTATTATGTGTGGTGAGCAAATTTGTGTTATGTAATTAAAAGGTTAAGAGTAATAGGGTTTTTATATTGTGTTGATAATTAATGAATGTTGGTCTCACACTGCTAAATAGTGTTTGCATTCGAAGACATGCTTGCTTGAAACAGTTGGTAGTGCTTTGGGGGAGGGCTCTAAATTTCCTTGTTTAAACATAGGTCATGTATAGGACATCAAAGGTTCAAGCTTT
The DNA here is from genome assembly GCA_023653785.1 of Ophioderma brevispina. Lineage (NCBI taxonomy): Eukaryota > Metazoa > Echinodermata > Ophiuroidea > Amphilepidida > Ophiodermatidae > Ophioderma > Ophioderma brevispina. The sequence goes on from JAMKCH010042127.1 coordinate 535, forward strand.
TATATAGTATAGCTGATATGATTTTGCCATGTGAGTTAGATGCAATTGTGTTGGGGTGTTTGTGAAGCCCAAATGTCTATGTAAAATTGTGCATAGTGTCATTTTCAGGGTATTAGAGTGCCACTGTATATCTTTGTCAAAGACTCGGTTTTAAAAGGAAGTGGGATCTGGGGGGGGGCTAAAGGTTTTGCAGTACCAGTTGGTCCCTTGAAAAACTGATATTACCCAGTAGTTTATCTTTCCATAGGAGTAATACAAGTTACAATGTCTGTAATGCAGAAAACCACTGTAATAAGTGCCAATGTCAGAAGTTGACATTGTGGTTCCAGGTTAACTAATTAGTTTGGTTGACAGTCATCTTCAGATATTTGTGGTGAGACAAATAATTGTGTAAAATATTTAGGATGTCATAATTTTTGGTGTTATTTATTTGCGGAATTTAATGAGTCAAATAGAGATTGGACCCAGTGTCTGAGAGATTTTCTGTCAACTTTGTATGGTTGGCCATGTATTTTGGATGAATTTTATTGCAATTCAAAGGCTTGGTTATGAGCATCAATCAGGTTGGTTAAGATTTTTTAAATTTAGGTGCATTGTGAATGACAATCTTTTGTCAGGAAGTACATTGTGTATGACAAAAATCTCATATGGGAGGCTGCTTGTAATACTCTGTAAATTGAAATGAACTAAAGACACTATCAGTGATTCACTTTGGAAAGAGCCAAAATTTTAGACATTTGGATGAAAGTTTGTAGAATTTCATATTTTTTAACTGGAAATTGACAGAAAAGGAAGGAAGAACAAGGCAGTGTTCAAAGATATGAATCTCCATTCAATATGTGTTGTAGTAAGTGTCCGGACGGACGTAACTTAAGGATAAAATATCGCACTTTGTCTCCTCTTACTATGCTGCGTTTGGTCTTATCAATTGTTGCGTATGTTTCGAATACCTGACTGTTTACATATTTGCAAAAATAAGATTTTTGATGATTTGGTTTTTTTTTTTAAAGGTTTGCAACGAGAGATTTCACAGATCAGGTGTCCATAAAAATCGAAAAGTAAGTACTGATGTTTTGCCCTGAGTTAAAGCTTTCTATCACAAATATCCACATCTGAAAGGGGATTAAGCTGAGAAATTGTTTCTTTGGTACAAAAATTGTGAAATAGTTTCTAATTTCGTATAGGAGCCAAAAATACGAAATTAAGGCTATGTTTTAAATTGTTGCACTACAAGCAAATCCAAAATCGCCTTTTTTCTGCTCTTTTTACAGAACATTTATGTAGCGAAAAAAACTACAAGTCAAGAAAATCTATTGAGGCGTCTAATCTATGCATTTACTATTATGACACAATTGTTTGGGTGCCTCAAAAATCTCTCGTTGCACCGTTACTGTTCTAATTTATCAAATCATGATAGTTAATATGCTTGAGTTGTGAGGCTTGTCCAGTGCCACGATCCCATTGGTCAGTGGTCATGCAATGCAGGTGCCACTTGAAATGGTCAAAAATTGTGGAATTGGTTGCTACTGAATGCATCAAGGTTTGATTTTTGTGTGTGCATAATGGTAAAGAATTTGTATAGTTGCAGATCACAGCTGTTGAAACTGTGGAAATGACATGGTGATTACCGGTACCGTATTGTATTGAGTGAAATCTAAAAGTAATATATTTATCTTATATCTTTAGGGAATACCATTATCAGGCAAGTATGATGCTACCGACCTAAATCAAGATCAAAGAGAATTATAAAGCACCGAAGGAACCACTTTCCAGTGTAAGTCAACACTTAAGTGCCTAGGGTTTGTTCCATGGAACCCACTTAAGGAAAGCACTTTCCTGGGGAATTTTCAAATGAAACTCATACCATTTTTAGGGGTCATAAGAGAAGGCCAAAGGTCAATATAATATGCTCTGATTTATCACCTAAATTAGGGCAAATTAATTGTTTTGAAATGTGGTCCAATTGCTCAAGTAAGTAAATGTTTCCACGCCTGCTTCTACAGGCGATACACTTTGTTAATTATTTTGATGTTTATATCTGCTTTAGAGACCAATTATATTTAGCACAAGCAGCTTAAACCTTTTGTAAATTTTGTGTTAAACGATGAGAGCACCTATATATGGATAATTAATCTACTGTAGGGCCATTTACTGTTTTTTCTTGATTAATGATTTTGAATTTTCGTTTATACAACTTTCATTTCCACCCAACTGACAAATGATATTTTATTCCTGTTGATTTTGGTGCATTAATAGGTCGAAACAGGTTGTATGAGCATTAAAAGTGACCTATTCATAAATTGGTTCAGCTTCCAAATCTATTTCTTTTTCAAGATACGGATAAAAAAATCCAAGACTGTAGTATTTTTGCATGCATGCAATGCATCTTGCACGCCATTTGAAACCTGCAGTTGTGTTACAGTGCGCCTAACAATACTCAACATTGAACGGTGGTAAAAGGGGGAGGGGGTAAGGATTAACGAAAGATCAATTCCTGATATTTTGGACGCTATCTTGGATTTTGAAGAATGCCACCAGGGGATTTTTGGGGACTTTTTATCAGTGATTCGACACATATTCCTGAATCTATCCTGAAAAAATCAGCTTGTTACAAAAATGGCCAGGTTAAAACTAATACTATTGGCCTAGGCTCTAGGTATCTGACAAAATCTAGCAAGTACTAGCATGGTACAAGCATGTTAAATACATGTCGAATGCATGTCATATGCAATTTAAATTTTTTACACCCAAATTATTTGCATGCTTGCAAGTCGTGCAACAGTGCCCTCCAGTGACTAAACATCAATAATTACACTTTATTTTAATATTATTCGTCAATTTATAATTATGTTCTATTATATATTTGTCTTTGACAGTTATGAATCCATATAAAGGTTGGGAATGTGAGGTAACCTATGATGTAAACCTTGGTAAGTCAATTGATTGTTATTGAGCGATGAAAAACTCAATAAGATTTAAAACTGCCCTGTAAAACCCTAATGGAAACTGTGGAAAAACCCTATGCTGTGATTCATGTTTGTGGGCAGAAGAAAGTGTGAAGAACTTGAAGTTGTGAAAACATAGTGAACATGGGCGTGTGGGGGTTTCGAGGGGTATAAAAAAAATAAAGGATAGCAGTGATTTGCTAATCACAAAATCGAAAACATCATAATGAATTGGAGATTCATATCTGTGAATACTGGTGTTTGTATCCCCTTTCTGTCAATTTTCAGTGGACATAATAAGTTATGAAATTCTACAGGACTACCCTACAACTCTATAAGCAGTCCTGCAAATTCAAATAGTTTGATTCTTTCGAGCGGATCAATGAGTGCCTTGAATTTAATGTTCGCACATGAACGCATTTAATCTACACACCTACACAAAATCCTTCCCTATTGCTAGATAGTGCATGGGGTATTTGTGACCGAATTCACAAGTATGAAGAAGGTTGAAGAAGTAAAAGAACGTGATTATAGACAGTTCTATTGAGATACACATAATCATGGTGCCTTCAGAATATCCTGAGATATCGGCTTTTTCTGGTGGTGAGATGAACGGTCCAGCGATTCCCAGACAGTCTCCACATTCGGACCTCTCTCCAGACTTGTCAATGACACTCTTCAAAATAAATAAGGTATATTAAAACACATCTTGCCATAGTTGCTCAATTTAATTGTAGTTACAATTAACGTTGATGCAAAACGACTGAATTCTGCAGCTTGCCTCATTTCTCTAACTATAAAAATCAGAGCACATCCCCCAGTTCTCTACACCCCAACGGGATTGCCAGCTTTTAAAAAAGGATGGTTTAAATTCTGAACACACATTCTCAATAACATAGCACTTCCTATCTGAACCGGTTACCCAATATGCCCCATTATCAAGCAAGAAACTTCTTGATCTCCTGAATGTGCAAATAAATTGCTCATTTAAGATCTGCAGTGCATTCATCTCGACACACTTTTGAGGTGCAACGGGAGCTTTCAGGTATCCATATTCGTGTGTTGCAGCATATGTAGTGATTTCAAAGAGATTAGACACTTAGTGGATTTGCTTTCATGTATTCAGTAATATCCGTAGGTATTAAAAGTGAAAAAAAAAGGTTATTGCTTGTTGTTCCAGAGGGGTAATATAGACAGAGACCTGAATTTTCCATATTTTGCCATATACCGACCAGCCACAAAATACAGCCATTTTTTTTTTTTAATTTTATCTTTTCTTTTTCCATTAATTGTAATACGGCCTTAAAAAATTTGGTTTGAAAGATAATAAAGAGGTAATCAAAATGATTTTGTCAAGGAGCAGAAATGTATGCATTTTAGCGGCAAAATTGAGTCGTCAACCATAAACACAGGGCGTTCGCCCGAAACGTTGGGTGCAAGAGAAACACCTTCAATTTCTAAAACCCTGCAGCATGATATTTCACCTTCATAAGCAACACTATGAAATATAACCTTGTGTATATAATTTGCCATGGTAATCTACCCATGGAAACCAGAGATATGAAAGCTCATGACGACAATCTGTTTTCACCCTTCCAATTGGAATTTACACAGTTAGTGATCATCGGTACATAAGATAGATTCGTGGCTCAATAATGTGACATAACTCAGAACCTGAAGGTCATATACTATAGGGTTTGCCGTTCGATTTCGAACAATGTTCATCCGAATTCAACCATGGTTTACGTTCATTCGTCCCCAAATTCGAAACTGCTACATTGCCAAATATTTCTTCTTGGTTCAAACAATCAAACCTGGTGCACTCAATTCGTCAATGGTCGCCCCGGTTGTGTATTAATTCAAATTCGTCGCGGGTCATACAATTTCGGGACATGGCCAACGACTTTCGTCATTGGTCATCCGAATTCATAAAAATATCATTCAAATTCGTCGTTATAGGGCCTGCATTGGGCCAGGTATCATTTCACGCGTTAAGGCCCCTAAACATTTGAAATGGCTCTTAACAGGATAAAGAAAGTGACGTTATTTTGTTACGATGTATCACTCAGGACAGGGTGTACCTCTAAATTACGGATTTTAAATTAAAATTCGAAAAGTTGGGGTTAGGTTTGGCTTAAACACAAACAGAAAAGTTATGCAGGTAAGACAAGAGAGAAAAATACACCCCGAAACACCTGACGAATTGGAAAGACCAATTGTTGAAACCCAGGCCAAAGACGTAATCGAACTACCCATTATATCGCCGTTTTGAAGGTCGGACCTAAATTCAAAACACGGGACGAATGAATGACCATAGCTTGACGTCGTTTGACCATCGACTATTGAGAATGCCCCCCCAAAAGATGCAATCCGAGTTGGCAAATATACAGTTTCGATTTTTGGGACGAATCGAAACTAAACAATGTTGAATTGGATGAATTTTGAAAATGTGCGAAATCGAAGGGGAGGGAGGCCTATACTAAATTAATAACGGTGCTGTATGTAATTGAACATATGAACACAATCTTACATAATATTAGTCAATTGTAAAGTAGTGAAATTAATCCCTAAAATTGAACAACGTGTGATTTTTAGCTTAGTCCATGAAAATGACTGGAATGTTCTTCCAACGGCAAGACAGGGCAAAAAAATCTGTTGTCATTCCACTTTGGGTATTGGATTAAAAGATGCTAGGTAAACAGGTTACTGCTGAGCAAATACCTTTCATGTCACTAGTTATTCAGTCATTGTCTTGAGAAATGTGACTCTAATATTAAAAAAGAGGGGCACTTATTTAGCAGATCATATATTATGAACTTCTTTATCATGAACAGGTATAGAGATAACAAATAGAGGTCATAAGGCCACAAAGGTTTTGATATATACTATCATCAGTGTTTTTAGAATGCGCCCGTAGGCTTATTCATTACATGTTTATTGTGTTATTGCATATTTCAATAATAAAAACAAAAGAAAAATATTTGATATTATTGTAATTGTGCATTTTGGGTTAATAAATGCCATGAATAACAGGGGTACATTCAATATATTGGAAATTGCTCCCCGACAGCTGAATGGGCAGCCTGTTAAAGAGATGTTAAAGAGACCACTGGCCACATTGAAAAATAGTGCGCCTCAAGATGTTCAAAAGTGATATTTGTGCATGAGGTGTTAAAGCTTTTATATACGTACTGATCCCAATAAAAACTATACAATCAACTAAAAATTATAAAAAATATAAACTGTGTATTTTTTGCAGATATTTGACTTTGTTTGTTAGACAAGATCCTAAGCTAAATCCTCGCTTTTATCACATCAAATTGATGAGCCCTAAGCGGAGATATTGGTCAGTTGAACACAAAGGATTAAAATACCTTGGGCCAGTTTCACTGAAGGTCAATAAACTAAAGGTATAAGGCGTGTTGTAGAATCATGTGGGATTAAACCCTTTTCAAACAAAAGAAATATTATTACAGTCATGGTCATGTATTATCATGCATTGAAACACTCATATATATTTTTCCGAGCCTTTTATCAAGGCTTGATGATTTATTCAATTTGTGTGAGTCCGCCCCTCACTGGACCGCTCAAAGCTGCGTCGTAATCAAAGCCTCTCGCAAATATTCCTTTTCTTTTGTAAACTATTGTTTTTTGGGATATTTCTTCAGAAACTATAGCGATCGTGATTGGTCTCAATGATTGATGCATCGTTTCGCGTAAATAGTTCCCAGCATAACGAGATTATTGGAACTGATCATAACCATTCACTTATTGAGTTTTGGTAACGAATCAAAAAAAGCGAATAACAGCCATGACAGCAAGGGGATCCCTGATACGGCAAAGCTGGGAATGTTAAAATACTCGAACAAAAACACTTCATTGCTGGTGTGAAAACGGCCCGGTGAAAAATATGGTGAATTCAACATGATAGTGTAGGATCCAATACACGGTGATCGGTGTTGTTAAGGAATTATTCGAGCTCAGCTGCAGCCTATGTGCTGAGTCCCGGTGGCGGTGACTGAGTATATGAGATGAGCAGGATTGAAGGCTACGGCTACGTGTATGTGAATACGGTTACTATAAATTGGAATTTCAGTCCATTGTAGTGAACTATGTTGTATTGTTACACGGAGTTCTGGCATTGTTCAGCAATGGGTCGGCCGAGAGTTTAGCCTTTAATTGTACAGTATGTTGGAGGTGCCTCCTTGCATTGTCAATTTGTCATGGTAAGTTGCCGTGGTAAGTTCTTGCCTAGAATAGGAGGTGGTGTCCCCTAAATTCTCGGCGTGAATTTGTGAACTAACTTCATTTCTGGATTGAATTTGGGGATGTTCCCCACACGCCACATTTGCGTTGCATGATGATACGCGGGTCAGTATTCATCATTTAATGTTCAAATCACTTGTCATGTCTGCGAGTGGCAATTTTGACTGGTTACGTGCAGTACGAAATTTGATAAAATGACTGACGAATCGCCTAGTTTAGTCTATATTCAGTATGTTTGTGCAGGGAAGGTGGGAATAATTTTACTGGGGACTTTTATTTCTGAGAGCTGGGCGACAACTAGCCCATCTGCCATTTCACATACCATACGGACTCGCTCGCACTCGCAGCTGTCAAAAATTCGTTAGAGTGAACTATTTTTTCTTTGAATCGTATGCTAATAAGGCCGTGCAAAAATCGATATTTGTAATTTTGACGGCGACGTCATCGATATTGGCAAGGATCTGAAAACGTTGTCATCGAAATTGGGCGGGTCTTACCGATGACGACATACTTTGATTGACACATTATCTTGAACAGGGAAATAACCAATTTGCGCACGACGCCTCGCTCCGCTTGGCCTCACGCCTCCGGCGTTCGACACACGCGCCTTCGTGCGCGCTACGGTTTGTGGATAAAAATGCGAGGCGGCTTTGAACAAAGACTATATTTTTCGTGAAACACCAGAAATTATTTCATGTTTGTGGGTGAAATGATGACTCACGCTCAGGGGGGACAATACATGAAATTCATGGAATTTGGGGAATTGGAAACCCCTGCCCTTGAAAATAATGACAGTCTCCAAGTCTGTTGAGGGACAATTTGTGGACAACACTCGAATGTGAGGACAATTTACCCTTCTCCATTCGCCCCACTGCCTCCAAGATGTCAGGGAGGAATAATGAATGAAGAAACCAGTTTTCAACAAAGAGCAATAAGGAAGTAGGATGATTGTGTCAAAGGTCTCAATTTACTTTCAACAAGGGTGTTTTTATGTTTTACCTTCTGGTTGAAACCTGGGGTAAAGCGAGACAACAACTGTTTGGGAATTGATTTTCCCAATGCTACGTGCAATTTATTAGCAATGTGATTTTTATAAAGGTATAAATTATGTTATCTCACAAGAAGCAGCACTTATACCTACGTGTTTATTTTAATTTCAATAAAGAATGTCTTGAAAGGCGATTTTCAATGGCAACTTTGTAGATATCAGGATAGCCGAACTGGCCCAACAGGTTTATCAACTGTCTCAGATAATTAGCCATAACTCCTGAACCCGACCCCCAAATTACAAACCAACTAAAATCTCATGAGAGCTGGAACACTCCTAAAAAGAATCAGTAAAACTCCAGGGGACATGAACTTAAATTTTGGCCAAAAAAATTAATCTGTGATGGTATAGTTTTTTTGGACAGTCTGTAACGAGCCCTCACTGAATGATTACGGAAGAAATCAGCGCCCCATGGGTAAACAGAACGATTTCAGAATTAATGTCGCCTGGTGACATTAATTTCAGCAGGACGACGGAAATGGACGTTTAACACAAGCACAAACAAAGCCCAAGGTATGAACCCTGTTGACCGTCTGGACCTTTGTAGGCGTAATATCAATGAGTACGAGTCGATGAGATCCTGTATTATACACCATTTGTGGAATTAGTAATGCGAACTTAACGTTGACATACCAATTACCGGGGCGTCTTTTACCCTATTATAACGTCCCATCTGTTTTTGAGTATGTTATTTTTATGGTAAAAATGTATCTCTATTCTTCCAATGGTCTAGAAAATCCAATGCTTAAAAGAACGTAGTCTGTCTGGCTTTGTGTGGACAGATTGTCATGAACTTGGGGGGGGGCACTCTGTAGTACATGTTGTAATCATTAAAACAGCAGAGGTGGTTTAGAAGGGATTGCCAATGATGTCAATTGAATGAGAAAGCAGTGCAGTGCAGGGTTAGGTAATATTGGACAATTTGAGATCTTTTTTTTTGTTTGGGCGAGTTGCATTTTAGGGGGCTTTTTAGACAGTATGCATTTTCTTACATAATTCCTATCCGCTGACAAATGTATTCAGAAGTCTGCAAGGCAGTTATGAGACCATATTAAAACCCATTTGATTTGGTTATAAGGAAAGGGTTGCCGTTTGATTGAACTTTTGAATATTTAAAAAAAAAAGCTTCAACAGATACTTGGCCTATTTTGGACTTCTTACTCTGAAGATAAATGAACATAAACTGAAAAATCAAGATTTGAACATTGCATGCTGTCCAAATGTGTTTGACATCAAATTCTCAGACATGAGTCCACTTTTGAAACATTTAAAAAAGTTGCGTATAGAGTGTTTATGTCTGTGAAATGTGCTTATAGAAATTGGTAGGAGTTTTACGAGTGGGCCAAGCTTTCCAGCGCCGCAGACACGAGTGGAATCTAATCCATGCAGGAGGCCAAAAATGTGATACCCTGTCAAAATACGAAACAAAAAAAATACAATCTAAACTTTGACATTGCAAAAGGTTTGTAAATTTGTAACAAGTAACTAGCACATTAGATTATTCAATTATGAACAAGTCTTCTCATCTCACAAATGGTTTTCAAGACTTCCAACTTCTTTCAAAAAAAAATAATAAAATAATAAAAACACATAAAAAGAAATAATTCACTATCTCTGTGAAAAAACTTAACTGAATAGGAATAAACAATTAGCAAACAATTTGAACTTTTTTCTTCTTTAGATCTGAAACCAGAAACCGAACCAAGACGCAATAGTTATTTGCGGAGATGGTGAATGCAACTCACATGCTTGAGAAATGCACCACTTCAAGGTAAGTAAACTCACATGTGCCATAGATGCAGGTGTGTGGCAGACAAGAAATCCTACATTTTGGCATTGTCATTGTTCAACGCATCATATGAAACTTTGACAGCAAAGTTTAAAGAGTCAAAATATCTGCAATTTAAGTTAAGTATGTAGAATTCTAATAAGTTACTTTTTACAACTGAAACATTGCTAGAAAAGAAAGAGGAGAGTCAAATTGGTTCACAAAGAATGATTGAATAATATTACCTTTGAAGACTATATGTAAAAGGGCTTACGTCCATTTTACCGAAATTGAGTTGTTAGTATTCCTGTTATAAATGGCAATAAAAACACACATTTTGGTGCTTGCTTGACTTCCTTAAAGAGGGCACATGTGGTGCGTGATCACGCTCGCCCCATAGCATAAGGTTGTGGTTTTCGAGCCCCGCTGTCGCCAAGTTTTGCACTTGGGCAAGGCACTTTACCTCGCTGCCTCTCTCCACCCAGGAGTATAATGGTCCCGGCATATGCTTGGGAATGCAAAACAGACTTGTTGTGCGAGAGGAGTGGCGAACCCCCCACAGCAACATTATATGAGGGATTCTGGCCGAAACGCCAATGGGCACTCCGCCTGCGGGGCGCACCATTGGCATTTTTTGACTTCCATACCCCTTTCCCTTACTGAGTATCACTTTTTTCCCTTTCGCACTCTTCGGAATTTCCGGAATTTTAACTTACAAAGGCTATCAAATCTACGACAAAAATTGTTGCCGTTTTTATTGTAGACGTTGAATCGTTCTTTAACTTTAAAACCAGAATAAAACTGTTTTTAGGTCACTATGTGTGAAAAAAAATAATTTTTAATTAACAAAGTTGCTGTCGGAAAAAACTTAAAAAATGGCAGAAAATGGCATTTGACCAATTAATTAACTGTCCTAATTTTAAAAATAGATAAAGTTATTGCAAAACCCAATAACTGATTTAAACACCAGAATGAATTTCGTGATCCCTTTTGGGTAGCTTGGTTACCGATTGTATGGGACCAATCGTGCTCACCCTTTTGACCTCTCACAACCATCAGGGTGTAGTATTTTCGGGGATGCTGCCCGGCTCTCCTGGAAACGGTTCACTTGTCGCTATTTGCCTCCGGGGAGTTTAATTGGACAATTATAAAATTTTAACCTTTTTAATTTTTATCTTTTTTTAAAAACAAAGCCATTTTTGGTCTTGATGGAATTTGGAATTTTTCCGTTTTAGTCGACAATTTACTGTGTTTCTATAAGTGTGGAATTTGTGTTAATTATTGGGGTAGCGCCATCTCGTGTTGGGACGAGATTATTTACTGTAGCTACTGTGCGAGTCATGACAGCCGCTGACAGGACCATATTATGTGTTCTTTTGTCGCCCGTCTTTGCTTGAAAGATTTGGGGACTATTTCCGTTCATCGGCAATTTACATGGGTTTCTTTGTGTTTAATATAAACGCGTGTTGAGACGGAGTTCATATAACCTTCAAAGGCCCTGCAAAACGTCGAAGCCACGGAGTTAAGCTTCAGTATTTTGCATCGATAATTTTATGACCGGAGGGGTTTTGTGTCTGGCGTGGTGAGTCGTCGTGCATTTTACTGGTTTCTATTATATTTAAGCCGTTTTTTTCGTGATGGAACAGAATCAAGGACTTTTGAAGTGCGAGTCGTGGAGTTGCAAAGAAAGTTTCCTTCGTTTTGATCAAGTGCTATTGCTAGTTCTAGAAGCACCGAGTAGTACAACGCTTCGTTTACCTTGATTACGGCGGTACTTATG
>JAMKCH010042128.1:0-13348 GCA_023653785.1 Ophioderma brevispina
ATTTGCCAGGTGACTGATGTTGGTTGGAATGAATCCATGTGTTTCTTTGAAGATGGTAACAATTGAGTTGTACTCTGTCAGTAACACTACTAGTGCGAGCGTACTCATTTTTGACAAATCTTAATATGGCAGGTCTTTGGACTTTTTTCAAAGCTATCCTTAATTCAAGGCTGACTCAGAGATTTCCTGAGGAGGGCGCCCTCAATTTTCAAACAAATCGTGTTTTTTGCATGTACATAATTCTTGTCCATATACTAATGACTGCGTGAAATAGCTAAGCTCAAATCGAAGTCCTTCATATAGAAAATCACATCTTTGTCATAAATTTCCGGATCCGGAATTTTTTTCTACACAGTATCCTATGGCACTGTATACTATACATAAATGTTTACTGGATGAAAACGAAAAATCTGATTCATCTCAATCTTTGGATTTCAGCATTCAGCGAAAAATTATATTTCGAAATCTCCGAGTCAGCCTTTAAGTGTTTTGTGATGAGGATTCCAGATTGAACTGGCATACTCTATAGTTTGTGTCTGACGAAAGTTTTGTGGGCTATTTCTTTAACTGTAGGAGAGAAGTTCCGGAGGTTTCTTTTTATGAGGCCAAGAATTTTGTTGGCACTATTGACAGTTTGGGTAATGTGCTTTGCGCATGTTAGATCACTAGAAGGGTGGTTTTTAACTTCCTGTAGAGCCGAATCTCCCATGAAATACTGATGTAGCCGGGGATTTTTCTTATGCGTCAATCTCATAATGTTTTGATTTATTGAATTTCATCTGCCATATTGACCCCCAATCACACAGCAAATTGATGTCATTTTGAAGGATGTTGCAGTCATTGAGGGAATCAATTTGACGATACAAAATTAGATCGTAGATCGTCGCACGCTGCAAACAATCTAACATCACGTTCCGGGAGATCATTAATATGGGCTAAGAATAACAGCGGCCCTAATACAGTTCCCTGAGGTACTTCAGAAATTCGGCACAATGACATTTCGGTTGATTCGGCACAATGACAGTGTCATTCGGCACAATATGACATCACTTTCTTATGCACGTTCCACCTGGAGGAATCGCAATGTAATGCTTCCTAATCTATATATCACCGGTATGCAATTTTAAAAGTAACTTGGTGGGAGTGTTTTTTTCAGTTTTTTTCTTTTTTTAATATTTGAGACACGGTAGGTCAACATGGATTAACAAAGCGTGGCATTGTGCCAAATACCCGGGGAATTACACAAAGGAGATTTTTTGCCACAGTCTTACGTACAAATTCCTAAAACGTAAGCTTCAAATGGTTCTCAAAATATTACACTGTAAAAAAGTTGAATTAGAAATTAAAAACACACTTTTAAAACTTTGCGCGCCCGTTTTTTAAACATTTTGAAATATATGGTTTCATATCTAAGCACCTATATCTAAACATTGTTAAAATCTAGACAGGCCCTAGCTGATATTTGACGACGATACTGCGTTTAGGCATTTGACAGGTTTGTGTTTAGAAGTTTGACATGTTTAATACCTAAACAATAATTTGCGCAATGGTTCTAAATATTCTGTTTCATACAGCGATACAATAATTGGTTTTCGAACCCCATTTTTGCTTATTGGAGAATGGTTACCTATGTATTAGATCACACCTGAAATGAATTAAGGCGAAATACGCCCGTCTTTATTGTAAATGAGATGATGATGTATTACTTTATGTCGTGATAAAAACGGACCCGCAACTAGCAAACTCAAAGCCATGGTTTCCTATAGGGATGACTTAGCTAACCAGGCCAGCGGTTTTCATTTGTGCTGTTTGTCGAATAACATTCGGAAACGAAAACGTTCGCGGGAAGATGGCCTACAACCGATCAAGGGCAATTTGAGAATTTTCCTCAAAAAAAATCTCCTCCTGTCACTTTAGATAAAAATGCAATTACATTTATTTTTTACACAAGTAATATGCAAACTTACTACGAGTTGCGTAAAACGTCGGCAAGTTCAACAGTTAGGACCCTATGTGAAAGAAATGTAGAAATGCTTTGTGTAAAGTGCCGTTAAAGGGAAGTTCTACCGGGTTGATTTAAAAATAACAATGGCTGTCGTGTCGCAAGATTAAATGGCTGTCACTTGGTCAGAAGCCAATTGTCATAACATAAGAACACACTGAAACAACCGGTCAGTGTAGCGATTGTCACCGGATTAACGAATGTCGAATTTACCAGCTTTGCCCCGATGCACAGCTGGAGATCATTGCATTCGTACATGCTTATCGGCTCTTATAAGATCAATGTCTATATAAAAATTATATGGGGTTCCTTATGGGGGGCACGAGCAAAAATAGATTTATTTGCACTGTTGTACAAGCAGCACCTTTAGGTGGTTGCAAAATACATTTGCACAATACACCCACAAAGCTCCACGAGTTACGTGACGAAAATCCTACATTGATGCGATTTCTTTTATCGATCCCAAAATGCAATGCAAATTGCAATTTGTACTGAGGAGATAAGTGTGCGCGCCAGAGGGATTTTATGAGATCACTATGACCCATTTGAGGTGAATTTCCCAAATCTGGCCCAATTGTGGATTGACTCAATACACACTCTGCATGCGGGGTGCGCTCGCAAAGTATAAGTGTAGCATTTTAGCAAAATTCCAGCAAAACCTAATTTCTGTTTCCTTCCAGAGCTCTGTCCATTTTTTTCCTGGAAAACCGAGTGTTTTAATTGAAATTAAACCCGCTCGTCAAAACTCATTTGGGCAGCATGATATAGTCGGTCTCATACAATGCCTACTTTATTATCAGACGCGAGTTGTATATTAAACTTAGTCTACTTTGAGGGTCCAAAAATGTTTGTGCAGAGGTTGTGCACGTATTGGAGGGTAGGTATTGCTTCCCACCGTTTGGGTTAGAGGAAGGCCAACAACGCGAAAACCACAATTACCTAATTCAATTACCCATCTCGACAATAGCTAGGCACTCGATGTGTATTAATGTGCAGGTTAAAATATTACAAGTGGTGGGTTTTTGAGGTAGAATTACGTGTATAGGCGCGCTTGGGCACCAGTCAGAGTTATGACTTGGTTATAAGGTACATCGAATTTTCATAAGGACGTTGTCTCAAGAGTCGGAAAAGTGATATCGGAAATTTTCATATATTTTCAACAAGATTTTTAACAATTAAGGGTCAACAAAATCACCCAAAATGCAAGCTTATGTTCTACAGTCGTAGCTGCACAAAGGAATGACGGATTTGAGGGGTATTCGGTATTTTCTGAACTCATTTCGCCTCTATTTGGTGACAGGCCACTTTCACAAAAAAACAAACATGGAAAATTGGTGTTACAGGCATTTCCAAAAAACCCTACTGTCAGGGGTAACAACATCGGTTAAATTTACAAAGTTTTGTGGACAGTTTTCCTTAGGTAAAGACAGTAGGTCACTGGCATTGTGCGGCAAAGAGATATAGATAACACGGCACCTGGTGTATGCACATGAATACACAATCGAGTGGTCCTAGCTTTTGTCGAGATGAAGGGGTAAGTCTGAATTAGGTAATTGGTGTTTTTCGCCCGTTGTGGTCCTTCTCTGCTAGGTCCATGGTTAGGAGGGAGCAGTATTTGGGGCTATTAAATTGAATTGTTATGTTATGTGTTGAGGTCTTTTCCAGGCGAAAGGCTTGTGTGTGTTTGTGGTGGAAAAGGGTGGGATTTTTGGAAGAAAGAAGAAAGCTGATGAATTCCGATACAAGTTGTTTCAAGAAAGTGAAGGTATACCATCTAGAGACTGGCCATGTGGACTATTTCATGCCCAGGGAGTACCAAACTTATTTTGGGTAGGTTATGGGGGTATTGTGCCCCCGGGGTTTCAAAAATTGAGGCTCCAGAGCTGTTTAAGGCCATAAAATGGGGTCTCCGGAGCTAGGTTCCAAAAAATACGTTGCGATTTTCCCTCAATTACATTGCAGCTACCTCGAAGCTCTTAGAAGAATATGGCTTTGGACATGAAAAGTAGGGTCTCTGGAATGAAATGGTTCTAAATGGGAGTCAATTGAAACTGCCCAAAGAGCTTGAAATGAGGGTCTTAAGGCGGCACATACCCATACTACCTACCAATGTGAGACTCCCCCCCCCCCCGAGATCCATGTTCTGAAATGGGGCTGGGGGGTATCATATGAGGAAATTTATGAGTGTGATCGAGAGATGTGTGAATAAAATGTTGGAACATCTGAATGGACTGGGGTGATTTAGAACAGAGAACACATTTCGATGTGTTACTGAGGAGGATTAAGTTGTTGTTTGTATCGGACCCGAATGTTTTTTTTGACGAGATGGTTTCAACTTGCATTGTGCATTGTGGACTGAAGAATGTGGAATTGGAATATTAAGGAATAAAATCCAATAATACGATGAGTGTCAAGTTATCCTAAATATCCTTGTAAATTTGTACGTCCGTATCTGTAACTTGCAGTCCTTTACTCCCGCATCTATTTTGTGTTTTGGATAATGGAGAATAGACATAATAAATCGTGCACTCATTTTAAAAAAAATCGTGTTTTTTTTGCGATAGACAAATGGCCCCTGTCCATATGGGGGGATAAATTATTCCCACCACTATTTTGATGAGGGGGGGGGGGATGGTCAATACGATCATCCCCCAATGTTGATGCCCATCATGTGTTTTGATCAAAAATAACCTCGTATTTTTTAAATAGTTTAAAATGTAAATTTCCGCGGGCTTCGCGCGCATTTTATTCTAATTACCAATTACATTTAACAATTTTAGCTTCTAAATGACAAGTAATGTAAGTACATGTGCAGTAATGAATCTTTTCAGCCAAACCCCGTTTCAATCATAAATTTCATCTACCCCCCCCCCCCATGTCAAAAAGAAATTTTCCAACCCGCCCACCGATGAAATAACTAAGCTCAAATCGAAGTTCTTCATATAGAAAATCACAACTTTGTTATAAAATTCCGGATCCGGAATTTTTGTTACACACGCTATCCTTTGGCACTGTTATCTGTGTATGTGTTTACGGCATGAAAACCAGGACCACTTAGCAATCGTTGTGCGGGTGTATTGTGTGTGTGTTTGTGTGTGTGTTGTGTGAATGTGGTGTCAACAAAATTGTTAAGTTTTTTTTTTAAATTGACCTCAATTGAAAGTTTAACTTCAATGGAACCAAACTTTTGTCATAGGTGCACAATGGGATCCCTCATATGTTGATGAGGGCAAAGGGTCATGTGGAAAGGTCAAAGGTCATGTGAGGCAGTGAAAAATGGTCTAAAATGTAAAATTGATCTAAATTGAAAATGAAGTTCAATTGGAACCAACTTTTGTCATAGGTGCACAATGGGATCCCTCATATGTTGATGAGATCAAAGGTCACGTGCCAGGGTCAAAGTCATGGGGCGGCCACAGCTTATATTCTTTGAATATAGTGAGCGCGAAAGCCGAGAACCGCGAAATTCTAGTTAATTATTATATATCACAAAAAAATATATATTGAAATCTCTGAGTCAGCCTTTAAAACATGACATACTGTCAATATAGTTTATTTTTTGAGGTATTTAGAAGGCTGTGCACATGCATGTAGATTGGAAATGGGGGGTACAAAATAGAAAGAAAAAAATATTATCCTAGAAAGTCAGAATATGAGGGTGAGGGGATGAGCGGGGGGGGGGGTCAACCTTTTTTGGGTAGGAATATGTGTTAGCCCGACTTCCGAACTTAGGGGCTTGGGAACTGAGTTTGTCTTTTAAATTAGGGTTTTAGAAATACTTTACTAAATTATGCTTCGACTGAAGTATTAGTAACTCAATGCTGGAGAGGCTAGGCGTGAAATGGGGTTGTTGGAAAGGCGGAGAACCATGCATGGGTTAGTTTGGAAAGGGAACCATGGAGTAGTTGCAGGAAGTGGACCCTGCGGTAATTGGAAAGGGAAATCTGTGTTAGTTGAGAAAGGATCAGATGGTTGTCTGAAAAGAGACCCATGGGTAGTTAGGAATTGGCCATATGTACATGGAAAAGGACCTTTCGGGTATCTGGTATAAGGCGTGGAGGTATTGTGGAAATCAGTGCCCTGGGTTAGTTGGGAAGGGCATGTGCACCTGTGTTAGATGAGGAGAATAGTTACCGTACTGGGAAGGATGCTCTGTGGCAGCGTCGAAGGGGTTCTGAGACAGTTGGAAAGGGGATCTTGGTTAGTTGGGAAAGGATACTGTGGAAAATAGGACCTTGGACTCACAGCCTGTCTCAAAAAAGTGGTACAATCAGAAAAAAATTGGTAAAATATGAAATTTCAAAATAAGTCCTTCTTACTTGGCTAATATTAAAGAACAAAGACCAGGCTTTCCAATGGTGTTTGTTTCATCTTATTGCTTTTGTCAATCCAGTGCGATACACCAAAATCGATTTGTGCCACTTTTATGCATGGTCAGAGTTGTTTCGCGCAGTTATGCCATACTGTCTTGAAGCTCACAAAAAGATGCAACTTGACAAAAGAAACAAAACACAGATTAACTAAAACAAAGGAAGTTTTATCGACACAAGTTTTTAATAGTCAACATAATCAGTTTAAAGATAATATACTTTTTCATAAATAAAAAAAATATTTATTGCACGTCAATGAAGTGGAGCTTTGAATTTATTACAAAATTAGTATCTGTTAAAATTTGCCCAGAAAGAAGTGTAATCTGGAACCAAAAAACCACTCCAATACAAAGAAATGGTTTAAAAATATTGCATTTACGCATTTATGCACATTTACTAATTGTTGAAGTACAATAAAAAATTTGAAGTTGGACGCAAAGTATCAAGGTGTGGTAGTTGGTAGGAATTTGCGTTTCATGATACTTCAAGACCATAAAACTCTCTCCTCCAGGTTGCTACGCTCATGGTTCTCTTCCAACAATCAACATTATGTCGAATGTTATTCACTTTATCTTAAAGCCAGGATTTACTGATCATAACTTCCACCATTACGTAACTGTTTTCGTATATTTTAGAGTTTCTTTATGAAGTTAATCCCTTTTAAAGAATTTATATCTGTTCAAATGTGAATAACTTATGTTAACTAATTCTTTCACCGTTTTCACTCAACCAGAAAGTGGCACAATACTCGATTTTTGTGTTCCGCAGTAAACCGGAGTTATCTCCCGATTGAAACTAGCAAATGAGATGGAACAAAAAATCCTGGAAAGCCTGGTCTTTTCTCTTTAATGTGATGTACAAAACGACGTACTTATTTTGAGATATAATAATGAAAAAAATCGGTTTTTGATTGTACCATTTTTTTGAGACAGGCTGTATAGGGAGGTTATTAAAGTGGACACTGTAATATAGTTGCAAAGGGGGCCCCTGGGGTAGTCAGACAGGGGCCCTCGGTTTATAGGTGATCAAGTTTACTAATACTACTGTACAGGTCCGTACGGAACCTAACAACCGGAAACCCTATAACCTTGCATGGCATGGTACCAGGGTTTTGTGTGCATGATGTTTGCACTAAATTTTTATTTCTATTGTATAATATTATCATTATTATATAGGATGCAAAGTTACAATTTAACATGGTATTGGTCACAAAGGGGCCGTCTATGGGTCAATGAAAGTTTTAGTCATTGATGATCAAACCTTTCACCATTATCTGTTGTACAGAGCAAGAGCAAGACAGTGTTGTTGTATAGTGTTCTATGAATGAGATTTTTCTACAATGGACAGGGCCAGGGGCGGATCCAGCCCTGCTCAGAGGTGGCCTAACCCCGGGGCCTAACGTCCCCCACCCCAAAGGACGATGGGGCGACGTGCGGGTGGGTTGTGGGAGGGGGCCCTTTGCAATGTTCGCTTTCCAAAACACATTCCCGTCCGCGCAAAGTTGATGGGAAAAATCGGAATGGGTTCACTTTGTGAAATGTTCATGGAGAGTTTGTATAATGTCCGAGGAGGGTGCGACCGTGCGGGAGGGGATTCCCCTTCCATACGAAGCGTGGAAACCTCTATTTTGCTCGCCCTTTCCTTTGTGAAGGGATTTTTTTTATTACTGAAAGAGTTTGAAATATTATTAAATTACTATAATTAAATTGTGTCTAATTATACTTTTAATGATGGGAAATTCAATAGTTGTACCATTTGTAACATCCAATAATAAGCCCAATGCACTTTTCCGGGAGGGGTAGGCCTACTCCTCCTGCCGTTGGGGTATGTTTATGGAACATAATATAAGAATGCGCAATTAAAATTATATTTTGATGTTTAATTATACAGTTAGGCTGTGCATATAACAAATTGAACTATAAGGCGACTAAAAAAAACCTGTTTTACGGGCCCGACCGACCCTGCCCTGATTTTCAGTTTTCGGCATATATTTTTTTTTAGTTTTTTAGTTTTTCCAAAATCATGTAAAAATCAGCCTGTTGTTAGCAAAAAATTGATCAATTTTGGCTCATTTTTGAAGAAAATTTGTTTGTAAACATTTTCATTTTCCCCCTGATTTTCATATTTTGGGGCTATTTAAGGTCAATTTTGACCTCCAGAAAATTTAAAAAAATCGCCCGACCGACCCTACTTGAAAGGGTCGCTCGTGTTTGTTTGTTTTTTTTTTTTTTTATTACCTGTACTTAGTTTGGTGGTTGGAGGCAAAACATACAGATATGGTCCACCAAACCCTTCTACTCACAAATAAAGACTAATACATCTAGATATCAATGTCATGGATAAACTAGATTAATTTAGCCCAAATCTCAACAGATAGCATACAGCCAAGCATCATGTGGCATACAATGGAATCTGGAAAGGAAGGGAGCACAAGGACCAGAGAAATGGGAACAGAACAGATCGTGCCCCAAAAAAGGCCAAGATGACACACACAACGCCCGGCGGCATACAGCTGTCGAGATTGGGCGAGCAAGGAAAACAGTGATTGAAGATAGGTTTGGGGAAAGTTTTGCACAGGATTTTTCAGAAAAACAAACCAATAGACACAAAAATAAAGGACAAGACAAAAACATAGACATAGACACCACAAAGACAACTCAAACATACCATCCGCAGCACACCTAACACACACAAAAGCTCACAAAACTCACTCTCCCCTCCTCTCTCTTCTCTCTATC
This sequence comes from Ophioderma brevispina, assembly GCA_023653785.1. Taxonomy (NCBI): domain Eukaryota; kingdom Metazoa; phylum Echinodermata; class Ophiuroidea; order Amphilepidida; family Ophiodermatidae; genus Ophioderma; species Ophioderma brevispina. Next base: position 9,111 of record JAMKCH010042128.1, read on the forward strand.
TCTAAATAAGCCAGATTAAAACAGCTGCCGTGGCAAAACAATTAGAAAATAAAATTAACGAAAATTAGAAATCAAAGGATTAATATCCATTTTTGAAATGCTGCTAAGTTTGTTATTATGTTTAGCAATTTTATGTGTACTTTGTTTTATTCTCACCAGAGCTAAAAAGCGTCAAATTGGGAGAAGTTTTCTGAAAATTTGCATCTATGAATATAAAATTAGACAGAGGAACATAAAATTGGATACACATATATCTCTGAAATATCCTTCATGCAAAACATTTTATCAAATTAGACAAAGATAAAGACAGGATAGTCGCATATTGATGAAAAAAACCAGAGTTCATCCCACAATAGAGAAACTTTCTACAATCAACAAATAAATGTAAAAAAAAATCGTTAGGAAGTTCATTGCAGAAGTAAACATTGGGGGAATCGGCTGCTGCCAATGCGTTTAAGAATTGATTAGTACAAATAGGCGCTTCCCCTAGAACCAAAATTTAAAATAAACGGACCGCAACTGGTTTCAATAGTACAAGTAAAATTGCTCCCGTGAACATGATTCCAATCAATGTCTTCAAGCACGTCAAGAGAATTCAATCATTTATTTTCGACATAAACTGGGCAAATCTTTCATTTTCTTTTTTTTTTTTTTTCTTGCGAATGAATACGCATATCTAGGAACTTTATCAAACTTCGAGAAGTGAGCAGAAAGAGTCTCGAAAACGTTCCCTTGAATGATTATGTGGGTTTTGAAACCAATCAAGAGAAATGCCACTGATCAGGAAAAACCATACTTTATTCTGTTCTGATGAAATATTCATATTCAATACCAGATCCTCAAAAGTCTTTAATAAAATTGAAACCTCGATCAAGATCTGACCAAAAGTTTGAATCCCCTTTTTCATCCCAGAGGGTAGAGAAGAATTCTCGTTTTTAGCCGAATGTTCTTGTTCCACCAAATTACATCCTGAAGAGGGAAGTCAGACCAATGCAAATTTTCCGTCTTTATACTCTGTATAAATCCACAATTTATAGTTCAGCTAGTTGACATTGGAAGAGTATTCAAAACTGAATCTGGATCATCCGACTCATCAAACTTGTGTAATCTGGAGTGAAATCAGAAAGAACAGACATTTCAGGACTCCAAAAAACTGGTATATCGGATCAAGCAAATGTTTAACCCAGACTAACTTTTGAGCCTGTGGAAAACACCAGAGGGGTCAACCGACGAAGACCACCATCACGGAATCATTACAGAAGATGTTGCGCTTAATTTATCATTCCCCCCCACTCCAAATCAATTGTAGAAGAGACTATTTAATTCTTTAAAAAAGACCTTAGGGATATTGGTGCACAAAACAGAAAAGAGATAAACCAGCTGAGGGAGTAACACAGATTTGAGAAACAGTAACTTTCCCCCAAAAGTGAAAGACTTCTTAGAACGCCAAGCAATTAGAGTCTGTTCAATTTGATGAAGTTTTGGGATGAAATTCATATCGTAAAGGCTTGTGTGTTCAAAGAAGAGAAGGAAGAAAAGGTTATCCCAATCGTTTTAAAAGTATTAGCTTTCCACTTCAGGCCTGAATTTTCGAATGGATGGACCATGCTGCCCTTTAAACGTCCAATATTGAATTGCCTCCGATTTGATTAAATTAACTTCACACCCGCAGGAAAAAAATGCAAACTTTATCAAGTAATTGAAAAAGAGGATTGAAATGACTCCAAATCTCCCTGTTAAAAAACAAGTAGCATCATCGCAAGAAGTAAAAACCAATTTTCTTTTCAGAGTCACCAACTTTAATCCCTTTATCACTTTCATTATTACGTAGCAATTGCTCAAATTTCAATCGCGAAAAAGGAATTAAAAAAGGAGAGATGGGGCAAACCCTAAAAATGCCACGAGACATATTAATTGGACTGCTAATAGAAGAAAACCATTATTAATGACATAGCTCTTCCTAGATTTATAGAAGGTTTGCACCCACCGAATAAATTTGTCCACAAAATTGACAACGTTTAAAACCTCAAAAGAAAATCGTGTTCAACACTATCAAATGCCTTCTCATAATATCCAATCAAAATAATGGAGCAGGGATTCCTTTGCTTCTGAAAAAAAAATCAATTAAAATCATGATTGTACGCATATTACAACGATATTCCGACCTTTCAAAACCCCTTTTGATCTTCATGGATAAGATCAGTGAGGCAAAGTTCAGCGATTTGCCAAGTTTTTGCCAATAAGAACCTTATAATCGGTAGTCAACAAAGAGATAGGGCGATAATTCTTAACAAACAAGGATCTTATCGTTTTTGGGAAGGTGATGACTCCGTTTTTCTGAGAAAGCGACAAGACAACCCTTATAAAAGAAACATTAAAAGATCGACTAAAAATCAGCAATATCTTGGAAAAAGACAATGTAAAACTCGACAGGGAGTCATCAAGACAGGAGATTTGTTGAGGCTCATGGACTTTAAGGTCACAGAAGTTCAGCCTTTGCAATTGGTCTATTAAGAATACCTTTATTTTCTGCTGAAAGTTGAGGAATATCAATTATCAAGAAAGATAGAGCGCCTGACGAGATCAGGAGTAGAACGTGTCGAGTAAAGGACATCATAAAAATTCGAAGCTTTAACATCAGATCGGATCGTTTGAAGACACCATCTTCATCAGATTCGAACAATCTTCTTTTCACAGCCGTTTTCCAGATTAAAAGGATCTGGGGATCTCTTTCTTTTCGCCACGCTCCACCCACCTAAGTCTTGATCTAACAATAAGACCCGATGTTTCCTGATAAATAATGGTATTCAAATCCGTTTCTAAACTACTAAGTGGTTAACAAAGTCGCCGAGACTAAAATGTCATATTATCGGAATATATTCGGATATGTCACGATTAAGGGTTGACGTGTTAGCGATCTACTCGATAAAAATTTTCCAGAATTCACATATATGGCATTACAAACGGTGCTGATTAAGAATCTGAAATAAAAAATGGGGGTCACGGACTTAGTTTTTGATGCCTATAACCAAAACAAAAAAGGTATTGTTGTCACTTTTTACCCAGGCAGTCAAGGGGAAACGTCAAAATTTGACGTTTAGGATCACCTACAAAATAAAAAACCTCTCGATAAAAATTTTGTAAATTCTAAATATGTTGAGGTCCCGATATCGTTCTTCAAAATTTGAAATAAAAATGAGGGTCCCGACTTACTTTTTCCCATTACACGCCGAAAACCACCGAAATTGGACACTTTTTTTGTCCAAATTGGGAGTCTTGTGGGGCGGCAAGAAAAATCCATGCCACATTCGGCATGCAGCAAAGCAGGAACGCAGGCGCTAGAGATGCGCATTTTGAAAACGCAACAGCGCACAGTTATCGCGGTATCTGCGCATGATACCTTTCGCAGCTCAAAACGAAAAAATTCTTCCATTTGTCCAGGAATGGACTCCAAACCGAATGCTGAAGGTGTAAAGTATGTTGCGCGTACACAAATTTCACACGTCCAAACCCTTTAAATCACTTATCTTTGGGGGGGAAAGATTTTAGCATGGTTTCTGTCTTGGTTCTTCCTGCTAGAATATTGAATGCAGTGACCTGCAATAAGCATTTCAACTGTCCAAAATAATGTTAGGATTGCCTGGGATGATGAATATCTTTGAACTCGATGATTTTGGATTTAATGAAAGCGATAAAATCGGAATCATGCCTCAAAAACGACAGTTACTTTCCTAAACCTTTCCTCTAGCAGGGATGTCAGTAGTAGTGTGGCTGGAACAATAGAAGAATTGAACTTTACCCAGTGATGATATTGGTGTTCTTCATAGATTCAAGCCAAGTCACTTGAAACAAAACTTGTAGTATAATCTCGAAAGCACAGGGGATGTTTTTGATGTTTGTATAGTTTTGTCATTTGGGTGTTCAGACCGCCAAACATCAATTAAATTAAAATTCATCCATTAATGAAGTAAAAATGTTTTTAGAATTGATATTAGAATGGGGGCTAACGAACCTTGGTAATCATTAGGACCAAGGCAATGTTTAAATCACCGGCAATAACTAAGTGCGAATTGAACCACAATTATCCAATTTGAGAAAAGATCAAGAAAAAGTTAGGATTATCCTTATTGGGGCCATAAATAGTTAACCAAAATTAATGAAGGACATTTAATAACAATATCATAAAATAGGTATCTACCATCGGGATCACTAATAAAGCATTGTCGAACAGTCGACTG
>JAMKCH010042129.1:0-12701 GCA_023653785.1 Ophioderma brevispina
CTATCCCTGTGCTACTAATGTGCAGAGTATGCTTGCCCTGTATGGGAAAGATCAACCCATGTCAAGAAGCTTGATTCGATGTTAAATGCCTCCTGCCGGCTTGACACAGGATTTCTTCGTTCAACTCCAATGGAGAACTTATACATCCTAGCAGTGGAGCGAGCTTGCAAGAGCGTAGCTGCCAAGTATCTAATGGGAAGTACCCATGTCCGGAGAGAGACCTGCTGCCAACCGCCTTAAATCCAGAGAGAGAGAGAGAGAGGTTCTTAAGCAAAGTCCAACCTCTTGAAACAGTCTCTAAGGAGATTAAGAAGTCGCCTTGTGGAAAGAAAGACTTGCTACCAACCAAGTAGCATCTATTGGTATTGAACCTGGTAAGCATCTCCCACCTGAAGCTGACTCCTCATGGGCTGAATGGCGATCTCTCAACAGATTGAGAACCAGAATCGGCCAATCTAAGGTTTCCTTGCAGAAGTGGGGCTACCTGGAAGCAGATCAGAACACTACCTGTGGCTGTGGGACAGCACCACAGACAATAGAAAATCAATTGGTCTGCCCACTGTGGATGGAGCAACAATGCACAGACATGGACCTTGTGGAATTCAGTGAAGCCTCCAGACGTACCCATCTCTGGCTGGATCATATTTGAGAACCACTGTGTTTGGACACGATAAGAGGAAGAAGAATATGGTGATGAACAACTGAAACATGATATTGTCATAGTCATAATTTTCACCACAAAAATATTTTTGGCCAAATAACAAGGTATATTTTACACAAATATTTTCAATGGTAACAAAAATGACCAACATGTCAAAATTGTGTTTAGAACAGTCAATTAAGATTATTTTTTAAAATCAGTACCAATTTTTACATTAGATTCGTTTGTCAGAGCACCCAAAAGTAAAAATATGATTTTTGATCAAAATAAGCTATTTTTTGGCCAAAAAAGGATGAAAATCACCTAAAAAATCTCACAAACAGCCAATAAGACTGCTTTTATTATGATCAGTGACCCTTTTTACATTAAATTACGCTAGTCAAAACACCCAAAAGTAAAAATATGAATTTTATATGATTTTTAGTCAAAAAATGGCCAATATCACAAAAATGTCTTGAGTACGGTCATTAAGACTGCCTTTTTTGGAATCTACGCCCCATTTTACATAAAATAAGCCACTCAAACCTTCTGCACCAAAAATTTGATTAAACCCACTTATCTCCTAGAGTATATCATCACATTCCCTCAAATTGAAAGCATACCCTCGACAAAATGCATGAAGTGACAAAAAATATAATATTAACTTTTCAGAATTGCTATAATTAGGCCTACACATTTTCTGGGGTTGTTGGCGATGCAGTTTTAAATAACTGCATAGTTTAGAATATATCGCACATAAATGTAAGCCTGACATTTATAATATCAGTAAGAACTATTTTAAAATTATTTTGAAGTGTCTGGTGTCGCCAGCAGATAGTTGGCGCGTGCCAGTGTTTTTGGTCAGATACTATCAACCGGAGATCTGTTGAAATGAAACAAGTCTAGGTGTCTGTTATTCATCCAGTTTATGATTTGAAATATTTTGTAAACCAATACATCTGAACATCTCAAATAAATGATCACAACCGAAGTATTTGGAAATTACATCGGATTTAAATTTGAATAAAGCCAACGCCTCCTATCAACACCATTGGGTTCTCGTAACAACAAAGCAGTCGGACAAACCGTTTTCCTTGTTCAAAATGATTTGTTGGCTTTATTTTCCAAACGGTTTTCTTGTTATTTGAATTCAAGTCTTTCCATAAACAACTGCCATTCCTCCCTGGATAAGGGGAACGCTTGCCGAAGACGCCGCGACCAACTCCCCGGCACCCGCTTGCCTTGGTCTTCGCTCACTGTCCCGTAAGTTTTCTTGTCCCGAGTTGCAATCGCGGCGTAAGGTCCAAGCGTGGCGATTTCAATAATAACGAATTTTAACGATTTTTTCCTCTCGACAACCACGTGCAGGTTTTTCACGATTTCTAGGTGACCGAGGACGACTTCTTCGTTTACAATCAGTTCACAAATGGGAAAGAGAACAAAGGCCTGAAATTTATTAAATTCACATTAAAAACTCGCGGATGATAGACCCTATGTGGCTTTCATGGCCCCAAACCCCCTCCGGTCTTGTAAGCCAATACGTACCGCACCTGTAGGATCGGGGCGGTTATTCTATATACATTAGTGTTGGAAGGAATAATTTCTGGGTTTATCGAATTTAAGGGGAAATGTAAATTTCCTGTATGTTTTTAATTGAAAACCGGGTCACTGTGCCTATGATGACTTACCAAGGAATAATTGCTCACATCGCTTTACAAGACTATCAATGGGTTAGGAAACCTCTTAGCTCTTGCTTTTGAGTAGCGTTTTTTCGCATGAAGTTCCACCCATAATTTAAGACTGACTGATTTAACATTTTCTGAACACTTATCCCGTTAATTGTAGAGGGAATTGAATTTTGCTCTTTCAAATTCACGTGAAATGAATTAAAAACTGCAATACTTGGGAGATGTCATTTTGAAACAAATACAGATGGATGCTCTTAGTTTTTGAAAGTAGTACAAATATGCAAGGGCCTACAAGAAATTGAAGAAAACTAAGATGTTTTAAGGAATAATAAAATGTTACTTTTATATATTTTTCCAGCCATGTGAGGTTTGAGTTAGTGATTCATGAAAGCATGCATACGTTATTTTTGCATAATTATATTTGACAATATTCACAAAACTTTCTAAAAATCGCTGAAAAAATCACGGGAGAAATGACAATGAATGGCGCAAAATCCATTGTTTTCTTTTACATTTTGAAAGGTGGAGTATACGATGTGCCGGGGTTCTGCTTTTTGTGGGCTAAGTTCCGTCTTTTACTTTTGCTTACCTAATTTGGGTTTTAGGTAATCTTCCGTTTGCAAAGACCTAATAGGTAATGTGTCGGATATCTATTGGGCTTTTTGGACTTTTTCTTGAGATATTTTTCAAAAAAATTACAACAAGGTTCTTGTGCCAATGTCGAATTTGCAAAGACTAAAAAAAAGACAAGACGAACAAAGTCACCCAGAATTTCTTGCACTGAACTTTAGGGTAAGGCGGTATAAACGGCTGTCTTCAGAATGCGGATATGTTTTGTCCGTGTTTACAATCAAGTGCCACCTATTTTATTATAAATAATCACCTTTGTTTGGTTAAGGTGCATTGAGAGCATAGCTTTTGGCAATAGAATCAATTACTACAACGTTGTGGTCTGTGACAAGCAAAATATTTGCAGCCGTCATTTGTGTTGAACAATTACTAATTGTACTGTTTCAGTGCGGACCGTTTAGACCCCGGGTTTAGGCCCAGAGCAAGTGGGCTTATCATATGACATGTTGTATTCTTTATGAGCACGAGCCATGCTTTAAGGGTAACTGTGCCCTTATGCAAAACATGTCAGCATGAATTCTATTTGGTATGGAATAATTTATTATAAGACAAGAAATCTTTGACGAAAACAGATTAAGAGAAATGTTAGATATTGTCTACTTGGGCTTTGGGGTGTAAACATATCAAACATGTGTCTGACAATGGACACACTTTTGGCATTGACCATAGCCTCTCGCAACACACATATTGATGCGACCATTTACCTTAGTCATCACTTTTGATTTAAATAGTTTTTTACCTTTGAATACATGCACTTACCATGCTTAGTCATAAATTTTTTGGTCAAATCGTTCGACTACCTGCTTGAAACACAGTTTGACGGCGCTGCGGTTTCCAAAGCTTCTCACCTCTTAAGAGCTCAATGTAACGTAGCTGTAGGAACATAATTCTGTTAAATGTGACACTATGAAAATATCGACATTGTAGGAAGTTAGGTACTTTTGTTTGTCATAAAAACATTTTCATGAACTTATGAACTAGTTTGAACAACTAGGTCAAATTCTTTTATGTGCAATAGTTTTTGTAGCGCGCAAACTTGATAAATTTTTTTCCTGCAATTATTTTCACTGACATATCAAAGTTTACATACCACGAACGAATACTGGTCTATGTAACGCCCGAAGTCTACAGACTCTGGTTCGTTTCGCTTTTCTGCAAGACTGGTTTTCTGAATTTCAAGAGCGGGATTGAGGTTGGGGCAGGAAGTTAGAACGAACAAAAACACCAAAAACCAAACCCAAACGTACCCTTACATTTTACACTGTTAAATATACACGTGGAACCCGTACAAATGTTTGCAAATTTCCCTTGTTATTTTACTCTTCCCAATCTCAGAAATGCTCAATGATGTCAAAATTGCATTTGGAATCAGCAGGTCAATGTTGCATAGAAACCATCAAATTTAGAATCGAATGTTACCCATTCACATTCCTGTCGATTTTAAATCTTTGTAATTTAGATGAATGCACTCAGGGCCTGAGGGTCAGGATATTCACCCTGTTCCTCCTATACATGAATGTTTGCATATACATTATACAGGGCGAGTAAAAATCGGATCTCAAAAACAAATATATTTTCATAAAAAATATGTAGCTCCAAATATTTCATATAAAAATTATGTAGCCCCAAATTTAATTATAAATAGGAAGTTCATTTACTACCCCTGGGCGCTACCTGCCTCTCTATCGGCATCTAAGCATTATCTTGATTGGTTATTTGGAAGGTAGTATGAGAGATACTGTAAGAATGGTGGTATGGTTTACGTAGGGATATGGAAGCAGTACTTTGATTGGTTACTCAGAGGGCTATCTGATGTTGTGTACTGTAATTAGCCAACCAGACAGACTGTGTCATAGGTGGTAGTGACCAGGGTGATTAACCCTCATCTGACCGCCCCACCCCAACGGATGATAACCTGTCGCACAAAAACGCAAACGAATATGATCGAAGGCTTTTATGTAATTGTAAGTTCATCCTTTGCGGTCATTTTAGCGAAAAAAATTGGAGGTACCACCTTCATGGGGGTCAGAACGTCCCGTCAAAGTCAGAAGGTAGGGGGGTGGTTGCCACCTTCCTATACTTTACTGTGTAAAATGACAAAAAATGGTACTTTTGTTACGTATGATGCTACTGTAAGCAAATACTGACAATATTTGTATTTTTTTCTTATTATTTAGAGTAATAACACGTGAATGCTTACTTTGGCACCCGTCATTCCCAAATAAATACCAATTTTGCAAATTTGCTTAAAAATAAGCTCTCAGTTTATATGACGTCACTATGATGTCATATTGTTAAAACTTGATATGTTTGTACTTGATTTGAAGAAAGAACATTTGTAGCTACACACTGCATACCAAATAATATGATGTTTGTCGCTTAATTACGACCCCCTTGGTCGTGAACGTAGTACAAAAACCCTTGGTTGAACGAGTGTTAAATGAGAAAATTATTTTAATTGCTCTATCCGTTACAATGTTTTCGCTATTTAGAGATGCAATGAGAGATTTCACTAATCAGGTGTCTCTAAAAATGAAAGCCGTGATTTTTGCATTGGTGTAAAGCTCTCCATCAAAAATATCCACATCTGAAAGAATTAAGGTAAGACTTGATTTGTTTTTTCTTGGTACAAAAATTGTGAAATAACCTCGTATTGGAGCATACAAAATTCAACCTATCTTATATTTAAATCTAAGCAAATCAAAATCGCACTTTGTTTCCACTTTTAAGACATTTCTGTAGCCAAATCTACTTAGTGCAGCGTCTAATCCATATGAAATCACTACATATGATCCAATTTATGGATGCCTCGAAATCTCTTGCTGTACCTTTAACCCCTTGAGGTCTACCACCTTTCTTACAGTATCTCTGTTTGGCCCATTACATGATATTGCATGATATAACCTTAGAGTAACCAATCAAAATAGACCTTCTGTATGTCTGTACAAACCTTTCAGGTTCTCTTACCATGCCTCTTATTGGTTAATTATATCTTATGCCCCTTTGTATAACCAATGGAATCGGTCAGTAGACCTCAGGGGGTTAATGGAAATTATTGGCATGAATCTATCTGCGCATCCCCAGATAATTAGATCACTATGTGAAAAACTTGTTTACCAAAGAACGATAGAAATACGTCAAAGTAGATCTAAATTAGATTTCTCCTGGTTTTGCCTTGAAATTGTACAAAACCCACTAGAAAATAACTGGATTAGAAGTGTATTTTATTGTTTAAATATTGTTTCAAGTCACAGAAATCCCTTAAAAGTGCTTGTTCCGATTTATGTGCATCGTGTTCTCTATTTGATATGAGAGCCTGGTGCTTACCTTCACCACCAAGTATCGTGGGAAACAAACTTGCGGTTTGGCTGGTAGAGGCGATAATACATATCACAAAGCCCTATTCACTACTGCTGTGCAAAATAGCTATGGTTAACCATTAAACGGCAGTTCTTTGTCTATATCTTGGGAAAGAAATGGATTTGAGGGCTGAAATTTCAGGAAGACAATGAGTAGAATACGGCCTTTCCTCTGATACCAGAATTGATACTATACTTCCGGGTAAGTTAGGGGGATACCAAAGACGATCGGAACAAATACCTTTAATAACCCTGCTCCTGCATCATCAAGATAACGTTTTGGCTGACTTCATTGTGCTTTCCAAGTCCATTGTCGTTCTTTCATCAGAGCTATCCACCTGCGTAATCCATAACGACACTTCTTATCGCTTTTCGAAGAACCTGAACCTCATATAAGTAGTAATAAAATTTTAAAGCAGAAGCGATAAAGTAATTTCTCAACCAATTGATAATTAATGTTTTGTGGCTTCATATTTTTTATATCAAATACATGTTTGTTTTTCCGCTGCAATGTTTTCATATTATTTTATATCATCAAAAAATTTTGCACCTCGTTTCTTTGACTATCTTTCTATTGTCCACAGAACCAAATTGCTAAACATTGCTTCTTCATCTGCAGTCCTTTTCATGTAAGGAAGGGGATGTGCAGTCATTACTAGGAGTTCAGGTCATAGGTTATACTCGTCTCATTTAAGGCTGACTCAGAGATTTCCCGAGGAGGGCGCACTATTTTAAACAAATCGTGTTTTTTGTGTCATATATTCATAACGCTTGTCCTATACTAATCACTGTGTGAATAGCTAGCTTAATTCAAATTCATTCATATAGAAAATCAATCACAACTTTTGTTTGAAATTCCGGATCAAGAATGTTTGTTCATATCACAATATCCTATGGCACTGTCACGACTGTGATACTACACAAATGTTTACCACCGCATGGAAAACGAAAAATCCGATTGTTCAATCACTTTTTGGAATTAAGATCTTTAGGTGATTATCTTTAGTTCTAGTTGACTATTTTCAATTACTACACACAAAAATTATATTTCGAATCTTCTGAGTCGGCCTTGGAGGTCAATTTGTAAAAATATTTTAAAGCCCCCACAATCGTTCCTTTTTAAGGTGATATAGCCAAGTTTGAAGTGTAAGTATCAATAACAAATTGATGTTCTGGCGTGAAATTGGAATACGGGTAAATTGTTTCACATCTGTTTATTGTAAACAGTGCCATGACGATGTAGACTAGACGTAAACCGTAACCTATAGCCCGTAATCCTGTTACCTTAATTATGACCAGAAACCCTAACTTTCGGTCCCTAAATACTAGCCTAGAGCTAATCCTTAAATCCCTAAAACCTAAAGAGTTACCGACTGTGCATAGGTGTAAGAGGTGAAAATCACCCACTTTTTTTGCACAAAATCAACCTCTATTTAAAATGAGATTTTAATTTTGCTTATGTCACTTACAAGGGATACTACTATAAAATTCCGATACGACAATGTAAAACTAAACTTCGAAAACCAATTGAGGGCGGTGTTTGTTAGTATTTGTGAAGAAAATCATTTACAAGTTTTCAAATCATCAACAAGAATGGCTTGTAATGACTACTAAGTGCTCACAGAGATCCTTGAGGAGGAGGGTATACGGGGCACCGATTTAAAGGTCAAATGTCATCGAGGGCTCTTTTGAGGTCATGTTGAAATATGCTGAGAGGTGCCTGCCCGAGTTACAATACTTGTCCTCCCAGAACTTCCGTTTTAAAGTGGTTCAATAATTGTCTGAATAAAGCTACTGTTTTTTTCTTATTTACCCCTGTGAAAACTTTTAGGGCTAAATGGGTTTGGTTTGGATTTATGGCGCCCAATATTAATTTTTACAAAGTACTCAAAAATCACTAACGTTATAAACAATCACCATGATCACGGCTTTAGGTCCTCACATTCTCTCACATCAAACGGAATTGAAAATATCGGCGCGACCCTTGGGGTTTTATGAAGGTCAAGAATCATTCAATCAAAATACCACTCATATCATTAAATCGGTCCATTGCTGCCCATCTTGCAAATGATGATCCAATGCGATTCTTGAGGAGTAGGTAATGTGTGTTCAGGGACGAGGTCAAAATCATCTTGGGGTCTTGTGTGGTCCATTGTTAAAATTCCCTAAGTTTGAACATTCATGCGAATGACACTCAGAATCATCTTTGTGAGGAATGGATTAAACTAGGGTATTATTACTTCACGCCCTTCCTCTCATTGGTCCGTTACCCGCATCGGGTTTTAGCGGTCCAGTGGGCGGCGGTCCAATCCCACGCCTTCACTCTAAACAAGTGCAAAATCACAGCTAACAGGGTGTAATACATTCTACGATCTAGACCTAAGATCTATGACCTAAGATCTAAGCTTAAGTCCCTTATCAAATTCAATACAATACACTTTGGCGCCAAAAAATTAGGGTCTTAGTTTTTTTAGTTCGCAAGGGTCCAACTACAAACTTTTTGGCGCCAAAATGTATTTCAGTGGGAATTGATACAGGGTCTTAATTTGTAGTTGGACCCTTATCCAACTACAACTAAGACCTAACTTTTTGGCGTCCAAAGTAATTTTTAGTGAATTTGGATGACAGGGTCCTTATTTTTGCAGTTTGGACCTTGCCCAACCTACAAAAACTAAGATCCTAATTTTTTGGGTGCCAAATATATTTTAATTAATCTGAACAACTACGGACCGCTAAGTTATGGCGCCAAAATGTATTTCACTGGAAGTGTGATACAGGGTCTTAGTTTGTAGTTTTGGAGGACCCTTACCCAACTACAAAAACCAGACCCTCCCCTTTTGCACCAGACGGGGTCTAAGTTTTAAGGTCTTAGTTTTAGTGTCTTGTTTTTGGGCCGTTGGTTTTGGGTCTTAGGTTTTTGGTCTTAGTTTTAGGGTCCTTAGGTTTGGGTCTTAGTGTATACACCCGCAGATAACAACCTTTATATTTACACTGAAAGGTATAGAAGGAGTTGTACACGATTAAGACTAACTCACGTCCATTCACAACTCACGTCATTGTTAATGATATTAAACACTTTGATATCATCCTGATTAGGCAATTCCTTAACACTGCTCTCGAGTTAGCCGGAGGAGGGAAGGGGTAGAGGGATAGAAGGTCAAGATTAGAGACATCTTGGATGGGTTCGAACCAGGGCCCTCGTCCCCCACAGTAACATGACCAGGGATGGCAACCCATGAGGGTGTCGCTGGCCCGGCCGCAAATTTCTTCCGTAGTTAACATAACTTGTGTGTATTACAAAGCATCCATCTATACTAGTCACAGTTCACGTTAATGGCACATGATAATTGATTATTACGAATGATTACTATGTATATGCGCATGTTGCCTTTATTCCGCGAGGTTTATTTGAAAATCCCAATCGTTACCAAATCTCTCGCTAGTCAGTGGTTTTAAAACAATGCTTTTTGGGTCGCTTACTTGTTTGCCAGGTTCGAACCCCCGCTCCTGATCATTTTGAAAATTAAAGCATAATGACAACATGTTTTGACGAGCGCTCCCATTTTCAAATTTGATATTTTGGCACAGTTAATTTGGTAATTGTCCTATGAAACTATACCTGCGGAACGAGAATGCTAAAAAATGCGTATTTATCATAATTAAAGTCGATTTGTAATTAGAATTTGAATCCTCGATTGGACTTAACGGCAGATCTGGAATGCTACGTTTATGTCCGTCCATGATAGAAATAGTGCCAACCAAGTGCCACTCGAGAAAATAACCTCTAACTTGATTTGCCGGACCAATAAAACACTAATGGATGAGCGTAGACACTTACATGCGCTATTTCACGGCTATTTCACATTGGAAGGCCGTTTCCAGCAGGCCGTTGAATTAATTATCGGGGATCCCGATAATAATTATTCTAATTACAAAATCCTTCGTTTGTGAGACACGACATTTTCGAGTTAAAACCATTCACAGGTATATTTTACTAGCTAGTTAAGTTACCAATGCAACCGTCAGTCCGGGCCGACTGCCGGAACCGGCAATGTTGCCGTATTTCCGGCCAGTATATTGCCATTCCGGCAACAAAAAACAAGCAAAATTCCTGGCGATTCGGAAACCTGAACGATTAATTTGAATGGGGACTTTATATTTAGCCAGGGGGAGGTCCATAATTTCCCCATGATAAAGTATGTTATGTTGCTAAATTTTTTTTTTTTTGTTTTTTCACCCAAGGACTTAAAAACCTTTCACCTTGGGGTTTGGTTAAAATTTGAAAATTCAAATTTCTCCTTTTTTCGTTTTTATTGAAATTTTAGGTTAAATCATTTTATATCACAACATATCGTTTAATTTCATATTTAACATTATTGGACGAAATACTTCGCTGCCCTCACTTTCTTTCTATACTCTAAAATGTTTATTAGATTAAAACTTACCACTTTAAATTTACCGCGCTTGCAATGTATTGTGGAAACACAGTGGGCCGTACTCGGCAACACATTACCGGTTACGGCAACATTGCCGAATCCGGCAGTCGGCCCGAACTGACCGTGTAACATCTCAAATTTTTTTGGAAATTGGGGGCCTCTTCAACAATGTGCTAATTATTGCTTTATTGGTTTCGAATTTTGTTAAAAGTGAAATAGACGAATCCTATCTGTTCAAGATATAGGGTAATTTCATATTTTAACTACTAAAAAAAACAAAACATTCGCGACCGGCCAGCGATTTTCGTGCCCTAGGTGTGGTGTTTCGTCGATGACGTCATCGCAATCTTTTGGTACTTAGTGCATTTTCTAGCATCATCTCAGTGGGTTCGGGGCGGTAAGGTTAATGTGTTATCAACTTGCATCAATTATTTTTATGTTCATCGCGCACAAGCCTCCTGATCTCTACATTCCAACAGTAATTCGTTCGCGGCGGTTCTCGGCTTTCGCGCTCACTATATTCAAAGAATATAAGCTGTGGGCCGCTCCATGACATTTGACCTTGGCACATGCCCTTTGACCTCATCAACGAGGGATCGCATGGTCCAACTATGACACGAGTTTGGTTCCAATTGAACTTCAACTTTTCAATTTAGGTCAATTTTACATTTTTAGCCTATTTTTCAACTTGACCTCACATGACCTTTGACCTCGGCACATGACCTCTGACCTCATCAACATATGAGGGATCCTATGATGCACCTATGACAGAAGTTTGGTTCCAATTGAACTTCAACTTTTCAATTGAGGTCGATTTAAAAAAAAAACTTAATTTAGTGACACACACATACATTCACACATCCACACATACATCCACACATACACACGCACAACGATTGCTAAGTGGTCCTGCCAGCTATAGCTGGCGGCCCACAATTAAAAAAAATAACACCTTAAAGAGTTAAAAGTGTTAGCCTTCTGATTTAATTTTAGAGTTGGAAATTCAACATGGTACGCCGCTGATCTGACAGTACTTTAACATAAGACTCTATAACACATGGTTGGTTTGTTGTTCTTTCAAGAAAGCAACACATTTATTTTATAACTTTACAAAATACACCAAACTACCTAGTAGTGTTATGCTCATATAAATAAAATTAGGTAATGGTGTTGTATTGCAATAAATAAATCAATCGCCAGTAAATTTACAAGTCATCGATTACATACAAATTTTGCTCTGATAGCTCTATCGATGTATCGATAATATCTGAGTAAAACGCCCTCTCAAGTTAAGAAAATAATAAGTATATTTTTGAAAAGCGTAAAAAGTCCTTCGAGCGTTCGAAGTATTAGTTCTAGTTGAGGTTAATTTCGGTTTACAGGCCTGTGGATGGCGATGAAAAGGCTGATTGTTTGGTCAAATAATGCACTAAAGCCACAAAATGCCCTCAACTACTAATAAGTAGACACCGAGGGCATTATGGGAGTGTCCACACAACACAGCAAACAATTTCATAAACGTATGGTACACGGATTCGTTTTGAAAATAATAGTGAGCACACGGGAATTAGCAGGCTATACATCAATTTCATATCTTACACCATACATACAAGCATTCATAATTGGACCAAAATGTCCTGCCGGGGGATTATCAATTCTACATTATAATATAAAAGTCTCTTTTCTTAATGTTGATGAAGAGACCGGTTTATATGGTTTGCGATGTTTTTATCGTGTATTATTTCTGTAGGTGGGACAACTTATGCATTCACGTAGGGAATTGGAATTGATGTCATTTTATCGGAAGCCACCCTGGTGCACGTCGACTCGCCCATTGTGAGCGACTGTTACTGTATGCAAGATCACAGTTTAGACTTTTGGGCAAGGGTCAAAGGTCATTGGATCTCGACCATTATTTCAAATAGTTAACATAGGGCAAATAGTGATT